>JAPKLY010001176.1:0-60307 GCA_026898435.1 Prunella vulgaris
TTCATGTGTGAAAAATAAATTTTATGCACCCACCATAATACAATTCAAAATACCGTAAAAAAAGAAAAAAGAAAACCGAAGGAAGAATCGGTCAACATTATCGCCACTATTATTCCGACGGTTGTTGGAGAATTTAAAATTTTTTTTACTAAAATTCAGCCAATTCAACAAAAATAATCTTCTTCTTTTTTTAAATATTATCGAAAATTTTCATTAAAATTTTCTTAATCTGAAAACCTTCTATATGAAAGATTTTTTTGAAAAATATACATAAATTCAATCAAGTTGGCCAAAAGATGGTCTTATTTTCAAAAGACTTTACCAAATTTTTCCTTGAAAATTATTTAATCTCAAAACCTTTTATTTAGATTTTTTTTTTCGAAAACTTTACAAAAATTCGGCCAATTTTGTCGAAAAATGATAATTTTTTTTAAAATTTTTACCGAATTCCCCATTTTTGTCTGTAGTACACCACTTCAAATTACCTTTTTTTTAAAAAAAAATTGAAGTGGTGCCAATGGGCCAATTTGAGTGTTTTTCTTCGTCCTTGAATCTGCAATCAAACAAGCGCCATACGCATTGAAAAAAAATTGCTTCTATGCTTAAATTTCTCCAACGAAATACATCCCTCTCCTCAAGAAATTAAACCAAAACCAAAGTCCGTCCAAATCCCTAATTTTTTGGAAAAAAAATCTCACTCGAAAGATGCAAAACTCTAATTTCAGAATCTCATAATGGAAAAAAAAAAATTACGCTACCTTCTACTTTTTTTTTCCGAACGCACGGGGCGTCACCATCGCTGGAAGAAAATGTCATCGTTGTCCATGGAAGCCGCATCCATTTACGCCCCTATTTTTGCCGCTGATCGAAGCCTCTGTATGCCATTGAAGCTCCACAAGTAAACATCACTGTCATCTTAGTCTTCGCAGTGGTAGGTGCATACTGGTGAACAAAGAATGCTCTTCATCAGAAGTCAAAGAACATAGTCATTCTTGTTTCGGTCCTCTGATCGTTTTCATCTTTGCAGTGATCAATTTTATCGCGCAGAATAGGAAAAGTGTCAAAGATAAAGTGACCGAGAATCAATGCGGTGGGTGCATTTGTTAGGTCATAAAAGAGTATTTTTGTCATTTTTAATATTATTATAATTAATAAACACCAGTGTGTGCATATAACTGGGGCCTTTAATTTATTAGACTCTTTAAAACCCGAATAAATTTATTAGGCTTTTAAGATCCAATTTAATTTATTATTTAAGAATTGAATTTATCTAAATTCCCAATAATAAATTTTATTTTAACACATAATTTTTAAATGTTATTTTTAATTCAACAATTAATTTTAATTACTTTAAAAAAAATATGAAATTAAGAAACTAAAATGTTTGTCCAAAATTGATATGAAATAAATATTGAATAGAACAAATTAATAAAAATTTGAATTAAAAAATTTTAAAAATTTGCACCAAATTTGAGAAGAAATAAATTTGGTTTGCCCAATTTACTTAATTAAACCCTAAATACTAATTTAATTTAACAGCTCCAGAAGCCTAATTTAATTTATTGAAGTTTAAGAGATTCATCTCAATTTCTCAAACTTTAGAGATATACTCTAATTTATTACTCCATCCGTCCCGTATAAGTTGCTTGTTGCATTTGAATATACAAATTAAAGTAAAAGTAAAAAAATATAAATGATGTTATAAAAAAAATAAAAAGTATAAATATTGTGATAGAAAAAATAAAAAATAACAAAAATGATGTAAAAAGTAATAAAAAAATAATAAAAAAATGAATAGTAATTTTTAAAAAAGACAAAAAGAAATGGAAAACATATAATTAACATACAAAAATAGCAAAATAAACAACATATAATAAAACAGTTGGAGTAGATTTTAAATGTCTAGTTTTGATTTATTAAACTTTAGAAACGCAGTTTAATTTATTATTTTAATAATCAAATCTACCTATATTCTCAATAATAAATTTCATTGATATTTAACACATTAATTTTCCAATATTACTTACAGCTAGCTCTTGCTAATTGTTAACAACAGAAACTTAAATCTTTGTTAACAACAGAAACTTAAATCTAGTCAACTTATCAGGAATTCAACTTATAAATTCAAACAAATCAACTTGCCTGCTATGCTTTGCGTGCCCTAAACAACGATAACATTTACTTAGATCACAAGTGAAGGAGGTCAAATACAAGTACCAGCACTCAAGCTCAGACATCGGCATCGTTTCCACGGGACATCAGGCAATTGACAAAAACAAATATGAAAATGCTAGCACAAGTGATCTCTCTACCCTACTATATATCTTCCCCAACTAAAACCTATCCCTCTTAAACCAAAAGGGATGCATCCATATCACAATATCTAAACTGCAGCATAACTACAAGATACCCATCAGGAAATCAAGTTATCTATACCAAACAATCGGGGGATTGACGTTCTGGGGAGGCTGTGGAATAAGACAGTGCTGCTGCTGCTGCTGCTGCTGCTGCCATTGGTTGAAGCCTTCAGTTAAACTCACCCCATCACTTCCATTAACATTCCTTTGCTCCATCATATCCGTACCATCTTCAATGTCCATTTTCAACTCTTCCAATTCTTCTTCTTCCTCCATCATCTCAATATTATTGATTTGAGAAGAAAATCCAGATACCAGTTCAGATGCAGAACAGTTCTGTGATGGAACCCATGGAACAACAGCGAGGCACCCATTACTTGAGCAAGTCTCCACTGCCTCACCAGCTGTTTGACTTGACCACAAATGTTTATCTACATAGCATAAACAAAATGGTAAGTTGGACTTGGAACTTTTGTTTAGGCTGATCACAATAAATTATTATTACCATGATTTGGCATATTCAACTATCAAACAACAAAAGATTGAGGGGTTCAAGTTCTCCCATGGCAATCACTACCTATATTTGGGGCTTATCGCCATAAACAAGAAGTATCAATACGAAGCATCCTCTCTCAATCATATTTCATCTATCATAAAGACTATCATGTATCCCAAATTCCTATTTGGGTACTTCACCATAATATATACACAGAGAATACCCAATCTCTGTTAATGCACCCAACATCAATCAACCGTTGATAAGAAGCAGAGGGTTCTCAAAAGATGTTCTATCTCAGTAAACACTAAACACCCAATACAAAAGTCACTCTTACACTATCAAACAACATAACTTGAGGAAGATGGAAATAGTATTTTCTGCGTCACTCATTTGAGCAATGCTACACTAACAAAAGCATTTCAGGGATTATGCAATCATTATTGCTTCAAAATCAACTAGGTTGGAATTCATATCAGATTAAGATCCTCAGTTGTCAAAACATAATCAACTTACAATTGGAAAACCAAAGCAGCAGCCAACCCACATTGGTAGTGAAACAGAAAACCGATACTTACTTTTTTTCAACCCGGCAAGAAGCTCAGGGCTCATTGATACAGAGAAATTAGAAGGGGAGTGCAGGAGTGGAGTGCTGTTGACGGGCTTAAATAGCACAATCGCTCTCTCCTCGTTGCTAAGCTCATCAGGCAATTCTTCAATCTTAATTCCTCCGGATGGATTACAGTCAAACCTCTGTTCATGAAGAAAGGACCCGTCGAATACTGACGGAATTTCACAGTCTTCCTCCTCTATTATAGGAGGCAAATCAGCATCCTGAACCAATACATTAAAAAAAATACCCCGACTTAGGAACACACTCAATGATACTCGACATATAGACAGTGACGTACGATTCAACACATAAACAAAGCCAATTCCAGTATTCCAAGTTCAAATGATAGCACGACCATCATAGATAACAAAGTTTGAGAGAAGTATAAAAGATCTTACTAGGCGCCGGATTTTTCTGGCGGGAGAAGAGAGGGAAAATTCCGAAAAATCATCGTTGACGTTTTCTATGTCCTTCCTTTTCAATTTCGACGGGAAAAGACTCTCCATGACCCCCGATTCTATATTTTTCACACCCAAAAAAACCCTAGAGCTAGGGCAACACTGATAATCAGGAGAGTGTGGGGGCGGGGGGGGGGGGGGGGGGGGAATTATGATTTTAAGGGGAAAAAATGCAGTGGAATTTCGTTGGGCGATGAGGAGAGACGAAGATTGAAGATGGAGGGCTGCAGAAGTTAGTTTAAGAAGGGCAGAAGTGGGAAGAACATCCGAGTTCTTGAGCTATCTTTCGAGACGTCTCCAGAATCTGATGCGGGCCCCACTTACCAAATTAATATGTATACGGTTTTTGTTTTTTGTTTTTTATTTTTTTGGTTTCCTCAATATTGTAAAAAATTATGTACATTGAACTTCTTTTTTTCCCCCATAATTCACGTTGATGTTTTCTAAAGAAAAATTCGAAAGATGTTGTACTAAATTGCATATATTTTAATTTTGATTTTAATTTAATTTTTTAAAAATATACAGTACACGTTGTATTATGTATTTTTTAGCAATTGAGATATTAGTGAGTTGTTTTAGAAGTATTGCTAGATTTATTTTTGGGGTATTAAGAAGTTGTTTTTGGGTATTACTAACTTGTTCTTCGAGTATTACAAACTTATTTTTGGAGTATTAGTAAATTGAAGTATTAGTAAGTTATTTTTGAGATATTATTTAGTCTTGTTTTTTGGGTATTGATTTAGATTTGTTCTTGGGTATTACTTAGACTTGTTTTTGGAGTATTGATAAGTTGTTCTTGGGGTAATACTCTATTGTTATTTGAGTATTATAAATAGTTCTTAGGTTATTACTTATTTATTTATTAATTATTCATTTATAAATTATTCTTTTGATATTATATATTGTTCCTTGAATATTATAAGTTGTTCTTGGGGTATTATAAATAGATTTATTACATTAAAGTGATCAAAATACTCTCACAACTCAAACTAGTACATAAATAAAAATAATATCAGCCAAGTGAAATTTGAGTATGTTGGGATATTTTGAGTTGTTTTGATTCAGATCCCAAAACCCCCAAGTCTGAAAAGATGATTTGCCTAAGTACAAGTACAATTTCAGGATTGTATAAACTCAGGATAGTTTAGACTTTCTATTATTCACAAGTACTCAGTTCAGGGGGAACCATCCTGAAGGCTGGATTCAGAGGGAGACGTCCTGAAGATCAAGTTCAGGAAGAACCATCCATGAGGACAGAAAGCACAATGAAGAACAAGTTCAAGTGAACTATCCTGAAGCTGAGTCATCCTGAAGTATCCTGAAGACTCTTGAAGAACTTCCTGAGAAGATCGATGCTGAGAAGATCGATCCTGAGAAGGCAATCTTGAGAAGACCACTGTTAGAGTTCTACTGATTGTTCTAAGCGCAGTTAGGACAAAGCCTATTTGTGAAGGCGGAAGTAACCTAAGTAATCAGACTGAGTGTTCATCTTACTGACACTTCATAAATTCTGAAAGGAAAGGTTACTGACCGTCTGGGGACAACATTTATGCTGAAAGACTGAGAACAAAGAGAATGTCAAAGATCCACAAAAGACAAACATTAATACCTGAGTTAAAGTGCAATTTACTCGGAGTATTTATGGTACGATGAAGCATAAAGTATTGTCAACAACTAGCCGTTTGAAAAGCAGCTAGTGAGATGAAGACAAGTATGTACGGAGCTGACACACTCATTTAATGTTCACAATCGCAGGTGGCAGTAGCAGACTTTCAGCAAAACAGCATGGTAAAAAGTAAATGTCAATTCCTAGGCTGCCACCTACCTAAAATAGGAAGATTTTTTTTTTTATCTCCTCCAACAAATCTATTACAAATCTTCACTATAAATATAGAAGATCTTGCACCCAAACAAGGTGATTGGGTTGTATAGTTTGATATAATTGATAACATTTTTGTGAGGAATTAGTGGATTCGTTTGATTATTGATTGAGAATTCATTGAGAATTTGTGCACATTGATTTATACTTGAATTGTTTGATTTATAGGAGATTTTGTTGATAAAGAAGCTTTGGAAGGCACAATTGGAAGAAGAGTCAATTTTGGAAGAAATAGAGAAGAATTTGAGCAAGATTTGGATTTAGAAGTCAAAATGGAGAAGTTAGGAATTCTGCTCGAGCACTCTTGGTCGAGCAAGTGAGCATGATCGTGCACCAGCTAAGAAAAGTTGCAAAACACTTTTCAAATTCGTGCTCGACCGGGGTCTTTGATCGAGCAAGTCAACTCGATCGAGCAACCTTAAAGAATTTACGTAGCCAATTAGAGAAAATTATTGCTCGACCACTTTTGGTCGAGCAGGTCTTGCTCGATCGAGCAATGGGAAATAGGAAAAGTGCTCAGCATTTTTCAAAATCATGCTCAACCACTTTTGGTCGAGCAACCCAATAGGCTCGTGCAGCTCAGGAAATTTTTATCAGATTTTTGTTGATCTTTGACACGTGGAATGATCCTATGATTGGTATAAAAGCCTCAAGAATTGATTTGAGGCTCAGAATTTCCGGTATTGAGATGAAGGAGGCAAGAGATAGGGTTTCCCACTTTTCCTTGGAGCATTATTCTTTATTTTTGCACAATCAACTTCCATCGATTGATTTAGAATCCATAGATTAGCTTTAATTTCAGTTTTATTTGAAGATTCTAGTAAGGATTGGATTGAGTTTTGGTATTTCTCTAAATTTTGCACCATCAAGAGGTGATATCTTTTACTTATTGCATTTTATTTAGTGAATTAAGCATCGGCTTTGTTTATTTTGTATTTATTTCCTCCTGTTTGTTGATTTTAGTCATGGGCTAATCATTTCATGCTTTGAGTGTTTGAATTGTAATGGAGATTGATGTGATTATGGCTTGATTGTCTTGAATTTGCTATGTGATTGGATTTTTACTTTTATTATGGAGTTTATCTTGATTGGATTGATTGAATTAACTTAGTAGCTCTTGATTGATGAGTAGGTGCTTCAATGAGAGTTGGGTATTTGCTTAATTGATTTTGTAGTTAAAGGTTGTTAATTAATTTGATTCTACTAGTAATCTATTGCGCCGAGAGAAGGTAGATGGCTTAGACAAGCCATAATAGACATTAGGATCTTTAATCGAGGATTGGAGAATTTGGTGAGAGGGGAATTATATGGATTAGTAACCGTGTTGAACCTTCCTATAGTCCACTACCTTATGTGCTTGTCATGTTGCTTGATCACTTAAACCTCAAAAGGGATTGGTCTTCAAATGATTTGTGGTTGCCTCTAGTGAATTCCTAAAACATAGCAAAGGATAGATGGTTGTGTCGTAAGAAACTTTGGTTGAAATTGTGAGGAGAACACCTGAAGCATATTTTCACCTTGCACTTCTAAACGAAGTTAGGATAATTTGGTTGTTTTTGTTTGCTTGTTGTTTACATTTTATAGTTTAAAAACAAGAATAGTTGCTATAATACTTATGCCAACACATGGCTTCGGGGATCCATATCTCTCTCTTGTCCTAGGTCGATACTACTGGGTCGTTTACTTACATGCTACAATTACCCATCCGCTTTTGGGTCAATTTGCTTTGAATCTGAAAAACATGCAAAAAGACGAAAAAGTCAATGGCGCCGTTGCCAGGGACTTGATTGAGAGTTTTGATTGGGACTTGTTGTTAGTTGAGTAGGTGTTACTAGTGAAATTTTATTGTTTTATTTTATTTTCTTTGTTGGAATTTGATACTTGGTTTGCTTTCTTTGGTGCATGATCACAAGAGCTCAAAGTGGACAAATCGAACCTATTGATCTTGAGATTGAGGCACAAGCTAGGAGAAGGAACCGAGGTCGAAATTGAAGAAGGGCTAGAAATCGAAATATGGAAGGGAATCCACCTAATGATCTTCCTCCACAAGAAGTTGGAGGTGGAAACGGAGATGAAGGTGCTAATGGAAATGGAGATGGAGTCCAAGTAGCTCAAAGAGGTCATAACTCTCCCAATCAATAGGGGTGTTCAAACGGTTCGAACCGTCGGTTACAATTTTCCAAAAAATGGAACCGTAACCGAATCGACGGTTAAGGTTTCGGTTTGTGAACCGCCGGTTTTACGGTGTTCAGTTTTTTTAATTTTTTTTTACATATTTTAATTTAATTATAATTAATGATAAATATGATTATTGATCTATAAATTTAAATAGTGGTAGTTCTTTTGATTAAATTTAAAATTTACCAACTTACAAAGTATAAAATTCACATAATAACACAACTATACAAGTTCAAATTGAATCGAAATTAAATTTTATTGATAAATTCTTACACTTAACATTATAATTTATAAATTACAATCAACAAGTAACAACTAACAATTATAGTAATAGTACTATACTAAGTTACTAACACTACAATTTACGAACTAATTAGGAAATTATAAATTTGAACCTGAACCATCGGTTAAATTTGAACCGTAACTGCCGGTTAACTGTAGGTTCGGCGGTTCTTTGGAACTTGAACCCAAATTGGCCCGTCTATATAACAGTTACGGTTTGGTTCCACTATTCAGAACCGTCGGTTATAATTTTTTGAACACCCCTACCAATCAACAACAAGGGGAGGTGGTTCAATCAAATCCGTATAACCCTTATCCTTTCAATCTTGGAAAGTATCCTCCACCTCAACAAGCCATTAACCCATATCAATACCCCTACCCATATCATCAAAACCCACTCCTCCCTACAACTACTTCCCACCTCCTCAACCACAAGCACAACCACAAAATCCTATACAACCACCTCAACCACTTCAAAACCAAGAGCCACCTCCAAGGGAGGGGCGACCAATTCGTGCCTACTTTGAGCCTCAAATGAGAGACTTTTATAATGGAATAAATAGGCCGCCAATTGAAGCAAACAATTTTGAGATTCCACCCGCTATGTTCAAGCTTTTGAAGGATCAATCATTTGAAGGAAGGGATGGCATTGATGATCCACATAAGCATTTAGATTGGTTCAGGGAGTTGGCCGACACTATGAAGTATAGTGGAGTTTCGGAAGATGCTAAAAAGTTGAGGATGTTTTCTTTATCTCTCGAAGGGAAAGCAAAGGCTTGGCTAAGCAAGACAATACCACCGGGAAGTCTTGACACTTGGGAAGAAGTGAGTAAGAAATTTTTACTTAAATTCTATCCTCCTTCAAGAACAGTGCAAGCAAGGAATGAGATTGCGGGTTTCAAGCAAAAGTCTAATGAGGGGTTGAAGGATGCTTGGGAGAGATTCAATAACTTGTTGATCTCATGCCCTCAACACGGATTTCCCGAAGAACAGACGATTTGTTTATTTTATTGTGGAGTGGACGAGTTTTCTCAATGGCATCTCAATGCTTGTGCTAAAGGGGATTTTCTTGACCTTACATCTAGAGAAGCTACAGAGATTTTAGATGGTGTGGCAAACAACATGGGACAATGGAATGTTCAACCACAAGGATCTAGGAAGATAGCTCAAATGGAGAAAGGAGATTTGATGCACTCTATGATGATGACCTTGATCGAAAAGGTAAATGCTCCCTCTCCTAGCCAACCTAAAGAAGTACAACCATTTATGATGCAAGAGGAAAGTGGACAAGGATTTAATGCCCAAATGGAGGATGTGAACTTTATGGGGAGGCAACAACAAGGAGGATATCAACAACCTTATCAAGGTGGAAGACAAGGTCAAGGGAACTATCGACAACCTCAAGGTCAACAAGGTGGGAATTCTTTCAATACTTATGGGGGTCAATCATCTTATCAAGGCAATCCTCAAAGAGGAACACCTTACAATCCCAATGCTAGAAGACATGAAAACTTCTCTTACTCCAACACAAAAAATGCGGTTCAATATCTACCGGGATTGGAACCCGGGTCAAAGCTTCCAAGTGGAGAAGGAAAGGCCACTGTGGAGGAAATGTTATCTTGGATGATGAAGAAGAATGAAATGAAAGATGAAGAAGATAAAAAGTTTCAAGTAAGTGTAAATTCTAGATTTGAGGATTTTGCAAGGAGAGCGACTCAACAAGAGAACCACATGAAAACTCTTGAATATCAAATGGGTCAATTAGCCACAACCATTAGTGGGATGCAAAACAAAGAAAAGTTTCCTTCGACAATCGAGGTGAATCCAAGGGAGCATTGTAAAGCAATCCAACTAAGGAGTGGTACACAATATGAGGGACCGTCAATGCCTCAACAAGGTGGAGAAATGAACTCAAATGAGATTGAAGAAGAGATCGTTGTTGAGGGAAGTAATGAAGAGAAAGTGGATGATGATGATGATGATTGTGAAGTGGAAAATGAGTTTGATAGGAAAGAGGAGGATGGGGAAGAAAAGGGGATGAAGAAAGATATGAGGAAGGAAAAGCAAGAATTAGAGAATTTGAAAGAGATGAGGATCGAGAAAGGTGAAAACTCAAAGTGGAGACTAGAAAAAGATTCAAAAGAGAAGGAGAAAGATGTTTCATGTGACAAGTGGGGGGTACCTACAACCCCAATACCTCCTCTTTTTCCTAAAAGGTACATGAAACAAAAGCTTGAAGACAAATTTGCTATGTTCTTGGAGATTTTCAACACGCTACACATCAATATTCCCTTGGTTGATGCTTTGGAGCAAATGCCACATTATATGAAGTTCTTGAAAGATATTATGTCAAGGAAGAGAAAGTTGTGGAAAGAGGAACGGTAAATTTGACCGAGGAGTGTAGTGCTATATTGCAAAGGAATCTCCCGAAGAAGCTCAAGGATCCAGGAAGCTTTACCATCCCTTGTGAGATAGGGGATCATTTGAAGACAAAAATACTTTGTGATTTGGGAGCAAGTATTAACTTGATGCCTTTATCAATTTTCAAGGCATTGGAGCTTGGAGATGTGAAAGCTACTTCAGTGACACTTCCATTAGCCGATGGATCTACTTCACATCCTAAGGGAATTGTGGAGGATGTCTTTGTGAAGGTTGACAAGTTCATGTTCCCGGTTGATTTTGTGGTGTTATATATGATTGAGGATGCAAATGTTCCTCTTATTTTGGGAAGGCCATTCCTTGCTACGGGTAAAGCTATGATTGATGTGCATGAAGGGGAGTTGAAATTGAGCTTTAATGGGGAAGAGATCAAATTTTCCATCTACAAGTCTCTTGACAAGCATGATCAAGTGGAGAGCATTAGCTTTGTGGATAAGATTGACGGGATTATTCAAGAAGAATGGGATGATTTCTTAAACACTTCTTTGACTCTTGATTTAAATTCTTTTGTTAATGATAAATTGTCTTGCCATGTTATAGAAGAGAGTAATGATGTTGATCTTTTTTATGTAGAAAAATCTTTGAAACATGTGGACACCAACCCTACAAAGAAATGACAACCGCAATTTTTGCCATTGAGGGAGGAAGTGGAAGGAGCTCCAAAGACGGATGATAAAAATGAGAAATTGAAGCTATTGCCCGATCACCTACAATATGCTTTCTTGGATAGTGAAATGAGGTATCCGGTGATTGTATCTTTTCTCCTAACTCCTATGGAACTTGATAAATTACTTGTTGTTTTTGCGAGAAACAAGCATGCTTTAGGTTGAGCTATTGAGGATATTAAGGGAATTAATCCTTCTATATGTATGCATAGGATTAGGATTGAGGAGAATAGTAAATGTGTTGTGTAACCCCAAAGGAGGGTGAATCCTATTATGCAGGAGGTGATTAGAAAAGAAGTGATTAAATTCCTTGATTCAAGCATGATTTTCCCCATAAGTGATAGCCCGTGGGTATCTCCTTTACATGTTGTGTCCAAAAGGGAGGGATGACGGTTATAACAACTGAGACAGATGAGATTATTGCTACACGGGTAGCAACGAGGTGGAGAGTGTGTGTTGATTATTGTGAATTAAATAAAGCTACATGCAAAGACCACTTTCCCCTTCCCTTTATGGATCAAATGCTGGATCGATTGTGTGGACATGAGTATTATTTCTTCCTTGATGGTTATTCGGGGTACAATTAAATAATGATTGCCCACGAAGACCAAGAGAAGACCACCTTTACTTGTTCATAGTGTACTTATGCTTGGAGGCGTATGCCGTTTGGTTTGTGTAATGCACCGACCACTTTTCAAAGATGCATGATGTCTATTTTCCATGATTTAATTGAAAGGATAATGGAGGTGTTCATGAATGACTTTTCGGTGTTCGGAAATTCTTTTGATGCTTGTTTAACTAATTTGAAGTGTGTTCTTAAGAGGTGCCAAGATACTAACCTTGTTTTAAATTGGAAAAAAATACCATTTTATGGTAAGGAATGAAATTGTACTTGGTCATCATATTTCTTCAAGTGGTTTGCAGGTTGATAGAGCAAAAGTTGTAGTGATTGAGAAGCTTCCCCCTCCTTCCAATGAAAGAGGGATCCGATCCTTTCTAGGCCATGCGGGGTTTTATCGTTGATTCATTAAAGATTTCTCAAAAATCTCTAAGCCTTTGTCACATTTATTAGAAAAAGATGTTCCTTTTGAGTTTACTAATGAATGTTTGATATCTTTTAGGGCTCTTAAGGAAGCGTTGGTGGCATATCCTATTTTGGTGAATCCTGATTTGAGCGAACCTTTCACCCTCATGTGTGATGCGAGTGATTTTGCAATTGGGGTTGTTCTAGGGCAAGTAAGGGAGAAGAAGTTTCGGGCTATATACTATGCTTCTAAAACCTTCAACTCAACTCAAGCAAATTATACTACGACGGAGAAAGAGTTATTGGCGGTAGTGTTTGGCTTTGACAAATTCCGACCTTATTTGATAGGTGCAAAAACAATGGTGTATACCGATCATGCAGTTGTTGATATGGCGAACTAATACGTCGGTTTCAGAAATAATCCCCAAGGTTCGCCAGGTCTCCAGAGCCCATCCGAGCTAGAGAAGGTCCAGAGCTCGCCCGTCTGTGGAAGGACCAGAGATCGCCCGACTATGATACATCACTGCGCGATACTCTGGAATCTGGTCAAGGCTCGGGAGCTCACCCGACCAACCAAAGCTCGCCGGGAGCTCGCCCATGAGCTCACTTGTTAGTCAATATAACCCCGATGGCGCGCTCTTTTTCCCTCCGTCCGGTTTATCCACAAGGGTGGTTTACGGCGAGGTTTTTAAGACCTGCGCAGGGGTCGGTACCTGCGCAGGGACAGCAGCCTACTCCCATGGAGGTAGCTGACGAGGCCCAAGGTGGGGGGCCTGCGGGAGGTCAAGAACCAACACCAATGGACGTTGACCCGACTCCCCAAGTCACAGCACCATCCCAAGCTGACAGACCACCAGAGGTGTTCATAGCTGACGAGCTCGCCCAAGCTGAGAGCCAACTCGATGACCTCGAACCGCGCATAGGCCACGAGCCTGAACAGATGTCACAAGGGGAGTGGGACGAGTTCATCAGCGACCCGAGGTGGAAAAGCCAAAAGAGAAAAGCAACCCCCATGGAAGAGTTGACGACACTCCCGGTGGACCCGGAAAGGGACTTAGAACTTTTCTTCGGTTCTGAGTTACCTGAACCGTACCGGTCGAGAATGGAGCTCTTCTTGATGGCCAACCTGGACGTGTTTGCCTGGTCTCACGAAGACATGACGGGAATCCCGTTGGAACATGCTTGCCACAGACTTAACATAGATCCGACGAGAAGACCCGTACGCCAAAAGCGGAGGAAGTATGGACCAGACAAGTACGCAGCTCTAACAGTTGAGGTGGAGAAGTTGTTAAACAACAAGCTCATCAAGGAAGCTTTGTGCCCGCAGTGGGTCGCGAACCCCGTCCTGGTGAAGAAACACAATGGGACGTGGAGACTCTGCATTGACTTCACAGACCTGAACAAAGCATGCCCGAAGGACAACTTCCCACTACCTCACATTGACCAGCTAGTGGACAGCACTGCAGGCCATGAGATGATGACATTCATGGATGCTTTCGCGGGCTATCACCAGATAGCTCTACACCCAGATGACCAGGAACACAAGGCGTTCTACACTAACAAGAACATGTATTGCTGGGAAAGGATGCCGTTCGGACTCATCAACGCCGGAGCTACCTACCAAAGATTGGTGAACAAAATGTTTGACCAACACATTGGCGAATCCATGGAGGTGTACGTGGATGACATAGTTGTCAAGAGTTTGAGAAAGGAGGACCACCTGGACCACCTGAAACAGACCTTCGACATACTGCGCCACTACAACATGAAGTTGAACCCCAAAAAGACCAGCTTCGGCGTACACTCTGGGAAGTTCCTGGGGCACCTAGTTAGCCAGCGGGGAATTGAGGTCAACCCAACACAGGTCCAATGCATAATCGAGATGGGAATACTCGATTACGTCCAAAAAATTCAAAGGCTGACAGGGTGTATGGCAGCCCTGAACAGATTCATCTCCAGGTCGGGCGACCGAAATCGTCCATTTTTTGAGGCAATTAAGGCAAACACACGGAGATACAAAGAGGCGGCCAAGGCCAACAAGCTCCACCTCAAAAACCACTTCGTTTGGACAAGTGAATGCCAACGAGCCTTCGAAGATATCAAAACATACCTGGCGGATACACAGGTTCTGTCGAAGCCAGTACCTGGAGAAAAGCTGTATCTGTACCTAGCCGCGTCGGAGGTGGCCATCAGCTCCGTCCTAGTCCGAGAAGAGGCGAAAACACACCTACCAGTGTACTACGTGAGCCAAGTCTTACATGAAGTTGAGTTGCGGTACACCCCAACAGAGAAGCTGGCTTATGCACTGGTGATGAGTGTTAGAAAATTGAGGCCATACTTCTTTGACCATCCTGTAGAGGTGCTGACAACGTTCCCACTGCGTCAAATACTACAGCGCCCAGACACTGCTGGACGCCTGCTGAAATGGTCACTGGAGATTAGCCAATACGGTATAACCTACGCACCCCGAACAGCGATCAAGGGACAAGCACTGGCCGACTTCATCATCGAGCTAACTTTCCCACAAGATCCGACGAGGGGGCGTATAGCTCCGTGGCATCTCTACGTGGACGGATCATCAACTAGCATGGCAGCAGGCACCGGCGTGGTCCTGATCAGCCCAGACAGACAAGTCTTCACCTCCGCAATTCAGTTCGACTTTCGAGCAACCAACAATGAGGCGGAGTATGAAGCGTTGATAGCAGGACTTAGGCTATCATTAGCTGTGGAGGCAACCAATCTTCAAGTTTTCGGAGATTCCCAGCTAATAATATCCCAAGTCCGGGGGGAATATGAGGCAAAAGACCAGCAGATGATGACCTACCAAAAGATAGCCGCACATTTGATCTCGATGTTTACGCAGGTCTACATCAATCAGATACCACGGCTAGAAAACACACAAGCAGACGCCCTAGCCCGGCTAGCTACCAGCAATGGCGAAGTCGAATTCACGGAGGTTGTGATCACCACACTAAAAAACCCCTCGACGTTTGACTACAAAGTAAATCAAACCTCGAGCGGGGGGCAGGAGGACAGTGAAGGTGGTGGAGATTGGTGCACTCCAATCCAGAAATACCTAACAGACGGAACAACCCCCGTGGATACCTGGGAAGCTAGCCGGTTAGTAAAGCAAGCTGCCAGATATACACTGCTGGACGGTCAACTCTATAAACGTGGATTCTCTCTACCCCTACTCAAATGCCTAACTAGGAAGCAGGGGTCCGAAGTGTTAGAAGAAATTCACGAAGGGATTTGTGGGAGTCACGCTGGGGGGCAAGCATTGGCATATAAGACGATCAGACAGGGCTACTACTGGCCCACTCTTCGTAAAGATGCCATCAGCTTCGCTCGAAGGTACCGAAAGTGCCAACTTTTCGCACCTAACATCCACTCCCCAGTCAACCAGCTTAAGTCGGTTTTTAGCCCGTGGCCTTTCGCGAAATGGGGTATCGACTTGATCGGCCCATTTCCACCTGCCAGGGGCGGTGTAAAGTTCGCTGTCGTAGCAGCAGACTACTACACTAAGTGGGCTGAGGCCGAAGCTCTCACAACCATAACCCAAGAAAGGATGATCGACTTCATTTGGAAAAACCTGATCTGCAGGTTTGGACTCCCCCAGTCGGTCATCACTGATAATGGAAGGCAGTTCGACGGACAGAAGTTGAGGGACTTCTGCAGTTCATGGAACATCAAGAAGCACTACTCAACTCCGTATCACCCCCAGTCGAACGGCCAAGTCGAGGCGGTGAACAAGATCCTGAAACACATATTGAAGCTCCGCCTCTAGGAAAAGAAGGGGAGCTGGGCAGACGAACTCCCGGAGGTCCTATGGTCCTATAGAACTTCATATAGGGCCAGCACCGGGGAGACCCCGTTTGCCCTAGCCTTCGGAACTGAAGCCGTAGTACAGGTTGAAGTCCAGAACAAGACTTGGAAGGTGGTGGGATACGATGAGGAGAAGAATGATGAAGCCTTGGCAGTAGAAAAGGATCTGATCGAAGAGACCAGAGCTTCATCAGAAATGAAGAACGCCACCTACAAGCGTAGAGCGGAAAAGTATTACAACTCACAGGTCCGAGACCGAAAATTCAAGGTCGGAGACCTGGTGTTAAAGAAGAAATTGATGGCCCCACCAGGTGTATTCGGTTCGAACTGGGAAGGACCATTCCGAGTCACCGCAGCCTGGCCAAATGGCACCTACGATCCAGAAGACGCAGAAGGCATGGCTTCGTCATACACCTGGAGCTCGGCACATCTAAAAAAGTTCTACCAATAGACTAGAATCCTGTAATAGACTAGTCAAAGGTTTGCATCAGAAGTGTAGATGGCAACCAATGTAAATTACGTTGCTGTGAAAATTTAGAAAAATTCCCAAGTGTTTGGACCTGTGCAGCTCCCCAACCAGGCGAGCTGCACCTGGTAGCCCGCCAAACCTAGCTCGCCCTCATGCTCAAAAATCCGCAATGCGCAAGGGCCAAGGTCCCAAGTGTTGTAATTAAATAGCTCGAAGGCAAAGGCCAAAGTACCCAAGGTCTCGAAGGTACCCTCCTTAAAGGGTTGCTAAGCACCTACTGCCGTAAGTTAGAAAAATTCACGAAAAAGACGAAGAAACGTCTAAGGCAAGGTTCATGAAACCCAATGGCCCAACGTGAATCAATCGAAGTGCAGTTCGCCGCCCTAAGCGGTCTAAGATGAACGATTCGCGGCTCTAAGTGGCGTAAGATGAAGAATACGCACTCTCAGAACAGAGGTACAATTCGTAGTCGTAAGTGACGTAAAACGAACGATTCGCTTCTCAAAGTAGAATAAGACGAACAATTACATACCAGGAAAATAAACAAAAATGAGCTATTCTAAAAAATTATAACGTAAAAGCGCAAATACATAAAGGAAAAGAGTTGGACAAAAATGCTCGGCTTATATTCAAAAGGATACTTAAGAGATTTTCAAGCCAAAAATATACTTGAAAAAATCCTAAATATGAGTAGTGGTGCTGGCCACAAAGGCCGACCAGCTGGCCGTCTTTGAATTACAAAAAGCTCCTTCTGGGCGAGTTGCATCTGCCCGGCGAGCTGAATCTACTTGAACGAAAAGTAAAGCTACAAAAATGGAGCTCCTTCTGGGCAAGCTCCGCAACCCGACGACCTACCGAAACTTAGAAAATGAAAACTAAACTAAGAAAGCAATAGTAAAGAGGGCCTAAGACTCGGGGTCGGCGACCTCTGGAGTGGGGGCGACCTGGCGGATGGGCATGGCGAGCTCGGCATCAGAAGTGATGTTCCCGGAGAGTCCGCTTGTGCCAAGCTCGCTGATGTTTATCATTGCATCCCCACAGACCTCCTGCATCTGCTCCATGGTTGGCGGGACCTCACCTCCAGCTTCCCCCTCGGCACCTCCAGTCTCTTGGGCGAGGTCGGCAGTCAAGACCTGCTTCGTCTGGATAATGTTGAATTTCAGACGAGCAATGTCGAGATTGATCCCATAGCCCGCGAGGTCTCCAATATTCAATTCCGTGCCAGGGGGAATCGAGGACTTCTCCAGGCAGTCCTCAAACTCGCTGACGAGGGCTTCCCACTCGCTGTCATTATTAATCCGCGCCCATTGGAAGGAGCGAATTACCTCAGCAAAGCAGAGCACGAAGCCCTTGTCGGTGGCAACCACCTCGGCGAGCTCAAGTGCCTCGGGCGTGATGGCAGTGTCAGAGCGGCCCCTGAGCTCGGCGATCTCCAGTGCCTGAGTGGCAACCTCCTCCCGCAGCTTGCGGCACTCCTCAGAATTCCCCCTGCTCTGATCCCGGAGGAGCCCTACCTCAACTCGGGTCAAGGCGAGCTCCTCTTCCCGAGCAGCAAGTATCCGGCGAGCTCCTTCCAGTTCGGCCTGTTGTTGGCGGAGGTCGGCGTGGAGTTTTTCTGCCTTTTTAATTGCAAGCCGCTCCGCCTCCAGCGAGGCCTTTGCTTTGGACTCCGCCCTCGCGAGCTCCTCAAGCGCCTTCTTCTGCTCGTCGCCCACCTTAGTGAGCGCTTTATTTGTATCATAGCGAGCTCTATCTGAGGCGGCGATATCATCGCTGACGAGCTGAGCTGCCGCCATAGCTGCAAAGGCATAGTGTATCGCCAGCCTCGCCTTGTCGGCAGGCTTCTGCCTCTCGATCATCCCGAGCTCCGAGACGGAGAGGTATTTGGGGGCCTCGGTGAAAACCCGGCTAGTCGCCCCATCAGGAAGATCCCTCGATGAATTCAGGGCCCGACACCGCTCGGCGATGTGAAGAGATTCAGGTCTCTGTGGGAACTCGGCGGGGGTATACCTGCACATACTCAGATCAGTTAGCAAAAACCATGGAAATTGCAAAGGCTTCCAACTCAAAAGAGGTCGCCCACTTACCCAAACCTATCGGGGTTGAGCCCGAGCAGGGTATCGTCCCGAATAGGGACCCCGTAGGGAGGCGGCGAGGGCGCACTCTGAGGAGTTGGAGGCGCTGGAGAAGGTTGAACAGCAAGAGCTCGCCCTGACCCCGTTTGGCTTGATTCGGAGCCACCCTCAGCCCTGGCTCGCTTGGCGAGGCAAGTTTCCTCTTCACTCACTCGCGAGCCGTCTCCCTGGTGGAGAGCTCACTTCGTCTGATGGGGCGGAGGTGGTTGAGTACCCCGTTCAGGGTTTGAGCCTCGGCCCGCCCCCTTTTTGGCTCCGGCTACCTTCTCCTTTGTTGGGGGAGGTACCGAGGTCTTCTGAGAACCAGAGCCCCCAGCCTTCTCAGCGGCTTTGGCGAGCTCTAGCTTCTTGGTGGCGTCCAAGACCGCTCCCGAAGGGATGCCTTCCCTCCCCGGACGAGGCTTACCCATCTTCAGCTGCCGAGCTAGGAAATGATAAGCTTCGGGAACCTCAACTGGTGGGAGTTCGGCAATAGGACCTGCACCTGTATAACAAACAACCAAGTCAGTTCGGCGACCTTGACGTATAAGACAGCGAGCTCTGGAAACTCAATAATGAAAAGGCGCAAAACCTCGAGCGGTGAGGTGGTGTGGCGAGGTGATGAGACCGGCGAGCCGGTGGCAGTGGTGTTGACACAGATGTTCGATCTCACGGTCCTTTTTCTCCCGCAAGCAACACACCGTCCGCACAAACTCGAAACCTATCGAAACTTCCGGTCTCCCGTGGCTCGACTTGTGGCGCTTCAACACACTAAGGTACGCCACCTACAGCTCATCTCCCCGTAGGTCTCGGGGGTAGGAATGCGCCCTCTGCGGCCATTGGAAGCTCGCCAATCCCCTCCGATGAAGAAGAACTGCTCCTTCCAATCCTGGATTTTGTTGGGGAGGTCGCCTAAAAATTTGCCCCCCGGGTGAGCTTGGAAAGAATAATATCCCTTCCCCTCCCTCACTTGTCTGATCACGATGAAGAGCTCGTTAATCTCCGCCGTGCTCAGCCGATTTTCATAGCCCTCAAGGCCGAAGACAGTCAGGGCGGCCAACAAATTACTCCATGCATTCGTAGTGAGTTGGGTAATGGCGAGGCCCGTGTCCGCCAAAAACTGCCCGATTATAGGGTGGAGGGGAAGGGTGAGCCCTGCCTTCAAGGTGTGGTAATTCATGGCTGTAAGCCCGGCAGGGGGGAGGTCGGCCCGCTCTTTATCCTCGGCAGGATACATAAAAATGTCCAGCGGGATGCGGAACCACCTCCGAATATCCGAAAGGGCAAACTCGCCCATGATACTCTCCACCCCGTTGGCCTTCAGGGCAGACTTACCGGCGGCTTTTCGAATCGGAGCTCACCGGGGTAGGGGAAAGCTCGCCCCGTGGGTCCTCACATATTCGCCCCAGTCGAACTCGTTCATGACCTCGGCAGAGACTTGATGTTCAGGGAGCTTGGGGAAGGGAAAATCGATGAAACAGAGGTATTCATAAGTGACCTCCATCCCCGTATCCTCACCGACATCTTCGTCGACCTCATGGGCCAGCTCGTCAGCAAGGTCGCAGGCCCCAACCTCGGCGACCTCCTCCTGGGCCTCGGTCTCGGTGGCCTCCTCTTCGGCGGGAGTCGCTGCTCCCCCGCTAGCTCGCTCTGAGTAATCCCAGAGTTCGCGGAGGGGTGATTCCTCACCAGAACTAGTGGCTTGCTCACTGGAGTCAGAGCGAACTGACCCCAAGAGCTCGCTACTGTCTGGGGAGGTTTCAGAGCTCGCCCCAGAGCTCGAGGAGAGGATCACATGTGCTACTCGGGGGTTTGGAAGGTCATCTGTCATTTGTCCTTTGCCCAGATCACGATGCGAGGGGGTATGGCTCGAAGAGTTCTCAGACATAGTGTAGGAATTCGAAAACAAAGAACAAGGAAAGAGAGAGAGGAGAAATCTGGATCTCTACCTTGGCAGACACGTCTAGAGCAGAGGATTGATCGCCAGAAATGCGCTCTGAGAAATGAAGGAAGCAAAGTGAGGAAATTCTTCGGTTTTGCCTATTTATAGGCGCTGGGCACAAACACGAAATTCCCGAAAGATCAGGGACCTTTTTGCAAAGAATTTGAAAAGTTATCATTATTGTGGGCGGGAATCGAGACACCAAGAGGCTTGCATGATGCTTGGGATCCCGCATCGTGTCGGCCGAGGCGACCTCTGAAGCGCAGCTCGCCTATTAGTTCGACACCCCAGAAATAGTTCGCCAGACTTGAAGTTCTCCAGCTCGCCCACACATTGGACAAAGTCATGATGCACGCGAGCTGGGGGGCAAATGTTGATATGGCGAACTAATACGTCGGTTTCAGAAATTATCCCCAAGGTTTGCCAGGTCTCCAGAGCCCATCCGAGCTAGAGAAGGTCCAGAGCTCGCCCGTCTGTAGAAGGACCAGAGATCGCCCGACTGTGATACATCACTGCGCGATACTCTGGAATCTGGTCAAGGCTCGGGAGCTCGCCCGACCAACCAAAGCTCGCCGGGAGCTCGCCCATGAGCTCACTTGTTAGTCAATAGGGCCCCGATGGCGCGCTCTTTTTCCCTCCATCCGGTTTATCCACAAGTGTGGTTTACGTCGAGGTTTTTAATGAGGCCCATCTAGTCTAAGGCATAGTAGTAGGACGAGGTGTGATAGAGGAAACAATGTGAGAGATCGAGACGAGGGTAAGGAACCTTCGTCAACACCGGAAGCCACATAGGCTCGTAAGGTACCGTCTCACACTCACACCTATAAATAAGACCTCTCTTGTACTATTCAGACAATTCTCACAATTCTAAAAATCAATACAACTCCCATTACAATATTTCTCTCTCTAAGCTCTCTTCTCTCCCTCCCCAAGAACACAAAATCATAAGATTATTGTTTGGTAGAATTGATTCGTTGTAAAGCCACATAAACAAACACAATCAGTAAATTCTATCAACAGCAGCAATTCGATATTTGATGGGGAAGAATGATTCAAAGTCAAGGCTAATTCGATGGATTCTCTTACTTCAAGAGTTTGACATTGAGATTCGAGGTAAGAAGGGAAGCGAGAATGTCATTGCCGATCATCTATCAAGGTTGGAGATGAGTCAAGAGTGTAAAAACGATAAAAGTGAGGTCAAGGAGGAATTCCCGGATGAGCATCTTTTAACAATCAATGGGGTGATGGTTTGTTCGGATGAAGAAGGGCCGTGGTATGCGGATTTGACAAATTATCTTGTATGTGAAAGGTTGCCATTTGGGACGAATCCATATGAGAAGAAGAAATTCTTGAAGGATGTGTCCTCTTGTTATTGGGATGAGCCATTTTTGTACAAGAAAGGTGTTGATTCTATTATTCGAAGGTGTGTTCCAAAGGAAGAATGGGAAAGCATTATGACTCATTGTCATTCCTCACCATGCGGAGGACATTATGGAGGAGACAAGACGGATCTCAAAGTACTTCAATCGGGGTTTTATTGGCCATGTCTTTTTAAGAGTTGTCATGAATTTGTTCGTAGTTGTGATAAATGCCAAAGAAGTGGGGGAATTTCAAAGAGGGATGAAATGCCATTGAGCGGAATTCTTGAAGTAGAGTTGTTTGAAGTTTGGGGGATAGATTTCATGGGGTCATTCCCTTCTTCCTTTGGTAATGAGTACATCTTGTTGGCGATTGACTATGTATCGAAATGGATCGAAGCCATTTCTACTAGAGCTAATGATGCCAAGACGGTGATGGAGTTTTTGAGAAGCAACATCTTTGCTTGATTTGGTGTTCCTAGGGTTCTAATTAGTTATGGGGTAGCCATTTTGTTAATAAGATTTTGGTGAATTTGTTGAGGAGTTATGGGATCACTCATAAGGTTGCTACACCTTACCATCCCCAAACTAATGGTTTGGCCGAAGTGTCCAATAGGCAAATTAAAAAGATTTTGGAAAGAACGTGAGCTCAACAAGGAAGGATTGGTCAAAGAAATTAAATGACGCATTGTGGGCTTATAGGACCGCATACAAAACTCCAATTGGTATGTCTCCATGCCAATTAGTGTTTGGGAAAGCGTGTCATTTACCCGTGGAGTTAGAGCACCGAGCTTTTTGGGCAACAAAGAAGATCAATTTTGACAATGATTTGTGTGGCGAAAAGAGGTTGCTCCAAGTACATGAACTTCAAGAATTTAGAGATAATGCTTACGCTAGTTCCCAATTGTTCAAGGAGAAAATGAAAAGGTGGCAGGATGCTCGGTTGTCTAAAATGATTTTTCCGAGGGAGATGAAGTGTTACTATTTAATTCTCGCTTGAGTTTATTTTCCGGATAACTCAAGTCCCGATGGAGTGGTCCATTTTGCGTTAAGCGAGTATTTCTTTCCGGTTTTCTTGACCTTGAGAATGAGAAAGGAGAAGAATTCAAAGTTAATGGTCATCGAGTGAAGCATTATTTATCCCCTAAGGATGTGAAAGTGGTTCACGAAGTCTCTTTGATTAATGCTTGATTCTTAGAGAATAGGACGTAAAAAATAGGGCTTGGTGGAAGGTAACCAATCGGTTTTATTGCTTTCTTGGTTATTTTTTTTTTTGTTCTTATTTTGTTTGGTTTAATGCCCTTGGTTTGTTGGTTGTGTAGACTGAAGATTGAGGATTTAGTTTTGGAAATTCATAAGGCTTATGAGGTGCATGAAGATTGTGGTTTGAAGAGCTTGGGAAATTAAGGTTCGTCACTTCGGGCACGAACTTAGATTTGCTTTGCAATATCTAAATTTGGGGAGATTTATTTTATGTAGTGAGCATGTCATTGCACCGGCACACACCCGTTCTTAGTTGTTTACTGGGTTATTGATGTGATTTTTGTTGGATATTGGATTTTGAGCATTTAATTGTAACATTCTTGGTCCAAATTTTGATTGTTGGGAAATAAAAATTTAGGGGGGTATGCTCATGTTTACAATTCAATGCATTTGGTGAGTTGGATGAAATTGGTGATTGGGCAAGCAAAGGAAGAGACCCCGATCCACTCGATCGAACGAGCAACCTTGCTCGAATCGAGGGATCAAAAGATTAGTGTTGTTTTGTCATTATTGAAAATTTTTGGTGCTACTCGAGCACATATGATCGTGCAAGCTAACGCTGTCGTGTTGCCTTAAGGATTTTACGTAGCTAAATGTTGGAAAATACTGCTAGAGCACTTTTGCTCGAGCAATCTTGCTCGATCGAGCACTTGGAAGGAAAAAGTGCTAAAATGTTTTTGAAAAATCATGCTTGGCTAGGACTTTTGATCCTCGATCGAGCAGCCTTCTAGAATTTACGTAGCAAAATTGCAAAAATAGTGCTCAACCATTTTGATCGAGCAACCCAACTAGCTCGAGCAGGTTTAAAAAATTTGGGATTTTAGGGCAACGCAGACATTGAAACACACACATTCCTTCTCTTTTCCTCGAGCAGCTGCGACATTAGGGGGCGATTTTCACACTTTTGGTCTTCCAAAAATCATTTTCTTCAACTAAATCATCACTCTAAGGTATGTACTCTCATCCCCTTGCCTTATTTTGTATGATTAACGGTTCATTTGTAAGAATTTGTGAGATTGAAACCTAGGGTTCTTGAATTTTTTTTTTTTTGGATTTTATGATTTTTGTGAAAGTTCATGAATGTGAGTTGTTGTTTGGATTTAATGGACTCTAATAGGCATGGGTTTCTTGAATTTTATATGTATTAACCATGAAAGTTTGATTTTGCTCGAAGCAATCTAGGAATTTCTCCCGATTTTGGAATAATTGCAAGAATTAGGGTTCTTAATGTTGGGGATTTCCATTGGTGTTGATGTTTTTTCTTTGTGAGAACATTTGTGAAATTTGTGAGGATATTGGTTTGGAAACTCATTTTTGTGCATAAATACTTGAAATTTTGTTGTGAATTGAATGCCACTTTGTGATTTTGAGAAATACTTTGTCTTAATTGACACAAAACTTTGTATATATCTAGTGTGAGCTTAATGTAGTTAAATACTTCCATGTGTTGATGAGGATAAAGGTGTGGAGATTGAGATACTCAAATGTGGCAAAAAGAGAAATTTTGTTGGTTATACTTGTGTATATATATGAGCATATGGTTTGAATTTTGTGTGGAAATGTATGAAATGATGAATGGGTGTGTGATCGGAAATTTCTCGGTTCATTTGCTAAATGATTAGATATCTTGGATCTTCAAGATTGGCTCAATGTCTAATTGTGCTTAATTTTTTGTGGAATGTAGGAAATGGGAGATCGAAACATGTGTACTCCTCAAGAATTGAGAGATATAGAAAGAGGATTAGTCAGAAAAATGCCAAGGGATTTTGGTGTTGATTTTGATAGATTGTGGCCTTTTATTGCAAGGAGGCGGGCTAAATTTGTGGACATAGTGGAGAAAACTCGTTGTCCAACAATTGGGGGGATAGAGAACTTGGGAATCTATGAAGACTTAAAAGACTTGTTTAGTCGAGCGCAGATGACCAATTTTTTCAAGTTCATCTTACTAGAAAATGATGTGTTGTTGACTGATCAGGCCCTTACACTTAAGTTCATGTGCACTGTGAATGTCCACAAAAGTGAATTAGAGGAGCCACACTCAATAACATTTCAGATGCGAGGAGTGAGCCATACCATGACAACGTATGATGTGAATAAAGCCCTAGGAATGTTGAGTTCAGGAAAGAACTTTATCAAGCATAACAACTACAATGAGAAAGCTTTTTGGCACATCATAACGAGAGCGGGGAGGAATGATGTGCCTCAGTATGAGCTGAGAACTGCAAGGGCCACCTATATCCGAAACCCTACATTGAGGTACCTTGAGAAGGTACTCTCAGACACCCTTTTTGCTAGGACAGAAGGTGGAGTTGTTAACACTGAGCAGCTATATTGTATGTGTTGCTGTGTCCATAGGATCAAGTTTAATGGGGGAGGGGCATTCATGATTCATCTAGAGCGCCTTTTGAGGCGGCCATGTAGGAAATTGAGGGTTGGAGGAATAGTCACTTTGATAGCAAATTGGTTGAGGGTCCTTATCTTGAACCCGATGGAGGGGAGAGATATTGATGAGGAGCACATGAAGAGGACTCAGATGATCGAGATAAAGCAAAGGAGATGGTATTTTGAACTACATGATGAAGTCCTCTTCGCGGTTGCTAATACTGACCTGACTCAGTTATTTGGAAGAAGGAGGGAAGATAATCTAGCTCTCACGGGAGAGAGACACCATGATGAAATTCTCAGCACCTTCAACCACCTCAGAAACTAAGGATTTGCTATGATCAATCCCACCACTTGAGAGAAGGTATGTGGAGCTGATCGGGATGTAGTAATTGAGGATTCTGTTGACGAGGAGGTACAAGGAATGGATACAGGAGCTGAAGAAGTGGAGCAAACTCAGGGGGGGACATCCAGGGACAGGGCCTTCGACTGCACCTCCTCCACATCACACACCTCCCCAGCCGTACATTGGAGATTGGATGCTCACCCAAGAGGATTGAAATTGCTTAGGGGTTAGAGTGCAAAGGATTGAAGATGATGTAGATGTGATGATGAGGATGATGGGAAGGATGTATGTTGCACAGTTTCTGGGAGAAAATCCTCGTAACTCACCCTCTTATTAGAAGAAGATTGAAGATCACCATATCCACCTCTTTCTTATCTTGATATTCGTTGTTTTATTCGGGATTGTTATATTTGATAACTACTTGATTTGTTTTGGATGTTCTTGTTGGATGTGTAGCTATTAGGATTATGATGATGTGCTTGGATTTTAATCGTGCGATAATCGTTATCTAGGTGTTATTTCTCTTGGTTGCTTCTTGATGATGATTTTATTGTGATTATTGCATAGGCACCTAGTTTACATGATTTATTGTTTTACATGATTTGGGTTTTTAACTTTGTTTGAAATTTGGTTGGATCCTTTGGTTGGAATTGATGCTTGTTAGTTCACTTGTGATTGTGAAGATTGTGCTTGATTAGGTGCTTGATTTCACTTGTTATCTACCGTGAGCTTTAGAGCTTTTAGACTTGCATATGTATGGGTCTAACTTCTTTCATTGTGAGTATAATTCATGCTCGGATGTCCTAGAACTTACCTAGTGTCTTGGTTGAAACTACTTTTTGTGTGAAATTTTTTATAAGGATATGAGGCTATATTTGTTTTGAAAAGTCACTTGACCAAATCTTCCATGCCAAATGAAATTTTTCCGTAGTTAGCCACTTTGTGCCTTTTTGATATGTTTCTTGGCAACCTACAATTCTAGCCGATTTATCCTTCTTTTTTAGCTTAATTGTCCTTATGAATTAGTGGAGGTTGAGTGTTGGTAAAGAGGTTAGAATGTGCATGATTGTGAATTTGGTTGATGAATTAGTGAAAGTGAAAGTTTGTGAAGAATTTGTAAAAAAAAGTGAATTGTTAAGTGTACAAGAAAAAAGAGTTTATGATGAAGTTGAGAAAAAAAATTGAGAGGAGCTCTCTTGTACAAAAAAGTGAGTTGAGCATGAAATAAAAAAAAAAGTGTTCAACGGTTGTGGTGTAAAAGAATGTGCTAAAAAAGAAGAACAAATGTGAATAGTTGGAATGTGAGAAATTGAGGAGGACCAATGGAAAAGGATTTCTTGAGAGATTGAAAGGAAATTTGCTTAAACTCTTGCTCCATTTGTTCACAAGTCACTTGATCCAAATATTTCCACACCTTAACCAAAGAACCCTCATTACAACTGATTGAAAGTCCTCATTGATTCTTTAATTGAGCATTTATTTGTGGTAGAAACTTTAGATGCTTGGCAAGCCTATGGTGATACACTTGTGTGATTTAATAATTGAGAGCTTCTACTTATCTTGATGCACTATGTGAGAAGAGAGAAACACTTCCAAGTGAGGAACTTGTGAATTGAGCACTTAATCTTGCATTGGTTTAATCTAAACTTGTGAATTGGCTTGTTGATTTTCAAGCTTAAGGGATTAACTAGATGGAGAAGACTTTGTGATTGTCTATTCCTTGTGTTGATGATTATTTTTAACCTTTTCACCCTTTGGTTTTAAATTCTTTTGTTGCTAGGGACTAGCAACATGCTAAGTTTGGGGGAGTTGATTAGGTTGTATAGTTTGATATAATTGATAACATTTTTGTGAGGAATTAGTAGATTTGTTTGATTATTGATTGAGAATTCATTGAGAATTTGTGCATATTGATTTATACT
Source organism: Prunella vulgaris (assembly GCA_026898435.1). Classification (NCBI taxonomy): domain Eukaryota; kingdom Viridiplantae; phylum Streptophyta; class Magnoliopsida; order Lamiales; family Lamiaceae; genus Prunella; species Prunella vulgaris. The sequence continues at coordinate 28,013 of JAPKLY010001176.1, forward strand.
TGAATTGTTTGATTTATAGGAGATTTTGTTGATAAAGAAGCTTTGGAAGACACAATTGGAAGAAGAGTCAATTTTGGAAGAAATAGAGAAGAATTTGAGCAAGATTTGGATTTAGAAGTCAAAATGGAGAAGTTAGGAATTCTGCTCGAGCACTCTTGGTCGAGCAAGTGAGTATGATCGTGCCCCAGCTAAGCAAAGTTACAAAGTGCTTTTCTAAGTCATGCTCGACCGGGGTCTTTGGTCGAGCAAGTCAACTCGATCGAGCAGCCTTAAAGAATTTACGTAGCCAATTGGAGAAAATAGTCGATCGACCACGTTTGGTCGAGCAGGTCTTTCTCGATCAAACAGCGGGAAATAGGAAAAGTGCTCCGCATTTTTCAAAATCGTGCTCGACCACTTTTGGTCGAGCAACCCAAGACGTTCGTGCAACTCAGGAAATTTTTATCAGATTTTTCCTGATCTTTGACACGTGGAATGAGCCTATGATGGGGATAAAAGCCTCAAGAATTTATTTGAGGCTCAGAATTTTTGTATTGAGAGGAAGGAGGCAAGAGATATGGTTTCCCACTTTTCCTTGGAGCATTTTTCTTCATTTTTGCACAATCAACTTCCATCGATTGATTTATAATCCATAGATTAGCTTTAATTTTAGTTTTATTTGAAGATTCAAGCAAGGATTGAATTGGGTTTTGGTATTTCTCTAAATTTTACACCATCAAGAGGTGATATCTTTTACTTATTACATTTTATTTAGTGAATTAAGCATGGGCTTTGTTTATTTTGTATTTATTTCCTCTTGTTTGTTGATTTTAGTCATGGGCTAATCATTTCATGCTTTGAGTGTTTGAATTGCAATGGAGATTGATGTGATTATGGCTTGATTGTCTTGAATTTGCTATGTGATTGGATTTTTACTTTTATTATGGAGTTTATCTTGATTGGATTGATTGAAATAAGTTAGTAGCTCTTGATTGATGGGTAGGTGCTTCAATGAGAGTTGGGTATTTGCTTAATTGATTTTGTAGTCAAAGGTTATTTAATTAATTCGATTCCACTAGTAATCTATTGCGCTGAGAGGGGGTAGATGACTTAGACAAGCCATAATAGACATTAGGTTCTTTAATAGGGATTAGTAACCGTGTTGAATCTTCCTATAGTTCATTACCTTATGTGCTTGTCATGTTGCTTGATCACTTAAGCCTCAAAAGGGATTGGTCTTCAAACGCTTTGTGGTAGCCTCTAGTGAATTCCTAAAACATAGCAAAGGATAGATGGTTGTGTCGTAAGAAACTTTGGTTGAAATTGTGAGGAGAACACCTGAAGTATATTTCCACCTTGCACTTCTAAACGAAGTTGGTATAATTTGCTTGTTTTTCTTTGCTTGTTGTTTACATTTTATAGTTTAAAAATAGGAATGGTTGCTATAATACTTATGCCAACACATGACTTCATGGATCCATAGCTCTCTCTTGTCCTAGGTCGATACTACTGGGTCGTTTACTTGCATGCTACAATTACCCATCCGCTTTTAGGTCAATTTGCTTTGAATCTGAAAAACGTGCAAAAAGACGAAAAAGTCACAAGGTTACGAAAAATTTCAAAGTTGAGATTAACGAAGATTCTACTGCTCAAAGTATTCAAGCATCAACACTCTGAAATTAAATTTTCCTTGTGTTGTTAGAGAATCTACTCTGTATTTAGCTTAGAGTGATAATCCATCCTTAGAATTGCTTTGTTTGTAAGGATTATCACACCATTAGTTGAAACTGAAAGCTAAACCACTCAAAGTATTGAGTTGGTGAGGTGGGAAGGATTGAGACTTGTAAAACCACCCAGGGGTTAAATTTCGTAGTGAGGAAGGAGACTGCCGTGCACCTTGTCACGTTAAAATACAAGATCAAATCCTAAGAGTGGATTGCTCCTGTTTAATCAAGATATGGACATAGGAGCTTGAGTCTCTGAACCACGTTAAACCCTTGTGTGCTGATTTATTTGCTTTGCATATTTAAATTGTTATATTATCAAATCACTAGAGCATTCAACATTATTTTAAAACTTAGGAAGAAACAATCTTCCTGAACCTGAGCATAGTCCTTAACCACAGTTAAGCTAAACATTTTGTGAAATACTAAAACGAGTATAATCCAGGGCTCACACTTCCGCAAATAAAAAGTTTGTTTAGATAGCTATCCAACTGACTAGATTCTTAAGTGGTTAGTAGGTAGGTTATCTTTACTGAGCTGATCACTCAGAGCACATTTCAGGGTTCAGTGTATTTGGTTCCTGAGCTGTCAGTCCTAGTGACTTCAGTATCAGTGAGCACTGTCAGTTTAAGTTGACTGAATTCTAAGGAGTTATTTCCTAAAAAAGAAAATTTGCTATCAATGTATTCTCCCATACACTGATTCATACTCGTTCCAGGACCAACAGAGTACATATGGGTACATAAGTTTCTTTATATTTACAAAATTACCCTTCTGCAATTTTTTCACCCCAAAATCCATTTTTATTTTGTTTTGGTATGTTAGGTCACTTTCTCTCATAAATGCATTACCCAAAATGGTTCTTACAATTCTTCCTCATGGTTTTCTTCTTTTTTAGAGCATTAAAGAGGCTGTATCCGATGGATTCAGAAGATTTGAACTATCCAATGGTCAATTGGGATACTCATTTTAAACAGAAACGATGAGGTTTCAAATTTCAAACTTGATTTCAGACTATTTTAATTTTTTTCTCTCATAATTCTTCCCCATTTTTTTCGATGCCAAAGAAATAATTTTTCGATTTCTCACATCAGTTAATATCTTTATAGTGACCATGGACTGTTAACTGTTACTTTCAATGGCGAGTTGAAGACTGATTTGAGTTCGTCTTATATATCGTTAGTTTCTGATATCGAAGGTATGTGATCCAATTTGGATATTGGCTAGGAAGAAAATGGTCTGCAAATTGGAATGCTCTGGAAATGCACTTCCAATGCTAGAGAAGAGAAGCTTTCGAAGTCTAGTTTGTCTCTGATTTTTTTATTTTATTTATATGCTTGAGTATTTATTGCTTTTGTGGACATCTCTGTGCATTTTATATGTGTAATCTTGGTTTTTCGTCTATGTGGAAATGTTCATTTTCTAGAGATTTGTTGTATTACTATTGTACATAACTTTAGTATTTACAATTGCACTAATGACAGAGGAAATGTACTATTACTATATGAACATCACCGACTCAACAAAATTAGTACTAATACATTTTAGTTGGTCTAATATGTAACTTGAGGGTCTGCACAATATCATAGGTAGGAATTTTAAGATATACGATATTTGTAAGAGTGAAAGTGCATGTTATCATTAACTAATGTAGTGTTGTGTAACGAGAAAAATATATGACAAATACTCGTATGTTAATTATCAGGACAATGTGTTTCTAGAAAAAAGTGTAAATGGAACAAATGATATGTCAATAGTTCTCTGTTATATATGCAGCACTATAATTCCAAAGATGAGGTACGTCTGTTTAGGACTTACTCGATGAACATGAACCATCTGATTCATTTATTTACTTCGATTTAGAAATTCATTTTACTATTCGACACTCTTAAATAATAGAAAGGTAAATTTGGAATAAACTCTGAGAAAACTATTAGTAACGAGTATCATTATCTTTTTCAATTTTTCAAAGTTACATCCCTTTATGCCACCTGGGTTGACGAGACAACATTTAACAATGGACGAGCCTTTAAATAGCTGTTAAGGTCCATGCAATTAGGAGATGTGTTGTTACAGATTTATCCGGCTTAATTGGTAGGTTTATGTGGCTATAGTGGTATCACGATATATAGATAATAAACAATTAATAAACATAAGAACAACAACAATGGGGGAGGAGCCTGACAACCCCTCCTTTGAATATGGCTTTGAAAGCTCCAATCAGAGCCCCCTTGCATGTTTGTATGGTTCCTTTCAGTGTAAATGAGGAGGAGACCCTCCATTTATAGTGGGTAAATCATACAAGACCAAAAAGTCCTACTTATCCTTTAAGATTGGGCCTATTACAAATAAGGAAAATTGGCTCATTTGGGGATAAACTGAGGTTCTGATTAGACACCGGTTCGGAGGCCAAAACTGTATAATTATGGTCACAATAATAGCCTCCAAGATTAAGCTTTGACTTTAGTCGGAGCTCGATCTTAAAGCAGTGCTTTCCTCTGTTACTTTATTTTTCATCAGGCTGGCGGTCTCGCTTTCAGGCCTCAATCTGGCTAGCATGATGACTTGGATACGTCAATAGATCTTTGATAGTTGTACACGAGTTTATATTTGATCCTATGAGTTTAAATCTGATATTATGTGATTTGCTAAGTTGGAATTATTTAGGTTGCGTGTAGATTTAATTAATTGTGGTATATTAGCATGTTTTAAATGATTATTAATATTCAAGGCATGTAAATTATGTTAAGATTTTATTTTGTGATCTATGTGAAAGTATTATGTTTTAATTCAAAGAGTTTTTAAAGAAAAAGAAAAAAATTATTTCATGATAGGTTAGATCACACCCAAAAGATTACTTTTCAAGATTTATTAAAAGATTTCCGCTGTATTTAAAGATTAGGGTGTGACAGTATGGTATCAGAGCGGGTCTACGTTCTTGTAGACTCGTAAAATTAAAAGTGTTATTTTTATGTGCTATACATGATTTTATGAGATGATTTCAAGAAAAGTTATGAAAAAGGAAAATGAAAAGTTTAATGAAAGAAAGATCTCCATCCATCACTGCCGCCGCAGCCATCTCCAAGTCCTAAGGTATGAAAAGATTTTCAAAAGTTCAAGTTTATGATTTCAAAGGAATGATTTATGAATTATGAGGCATGACAAGGTCATGAAAGATATTCTATGAAAGTTACGAAAGGCCACATGAGTGGTAAGAAAAGATTCAAGAAAAAGTCTTTTAAGAAAATTATTTTTTCAAGAAAATGTTATGCAAGTTTTAATGTGTGTTGTACAATGGCTTAGGAAGGTATGTTAAGGATTTGATTGAGTATAAAAGTTCAAGCATGTTTAGATGTTATGAGTAAGAATAAGTTTTAGGACCGTTTTTAGAATTGTTTGTTTTAGTTTAAATCTTGTTTGTTGTCTTGTGGGATCGATCGTTTAGATGCCTCCGAGACGCAACCCTACCTTTGATATGTCAAGCGGTAATGGTCAGCCGCAAGTTAACCTCGTGGTTAACAATGTTGCACCATTGCTACATACCGCGCAAGTAGTCGAGCAGTTTAGGAGGTACAAACCGGCTACCTTCAACGGACGTGACGGACCGGATGCTGTTGAAGAATGGTTCCGTTCGATGGAGAGGATATTTTAGTTGATCGAGTGTATGGATGCTCAACGAATTGCTTGCGTAGCATTTCAATTGGTTCAAGATGCCGATCATTGGTGGGAGAGCCATTGGAGGATCCATCCCGTTGAAGAGAGGCAAGCCTTGACATGGGATCGATTCAAGGAGATTTTGATGGAGCGCTACTACCCACAGTCCTACAAGGATAGGAAGGAACGCGAGTTTCTAGATCTTCGCCAAGGCAACATGACGGTCGTGGAGTACGAGCTAAAATTCAGCCAACTAGCACGTTTTGCTCATCACCTTGTCAACACCGAGCAAAAGCGTGTCCTTCTTTTCACCAAAGGGCTTAGGGCCGAGCTTCAACATGTGATAGTAGCTTTGGGAAATCTATCTTTTCCTGAAGTTTTGGAGAGAGCCGAGCAAATGGCGGCTTGTTTGAAGGAAGAATCAGAGAGGAGATTCCGAGAGAATAAACAAAAATGGGAGCAGCCTAGTGGAGCACGGAAATTGCCAAACCGTGGTGTGCAAGGGCAAGGAGCGACACAAGGTGCTAGACCTAAGCAAGTAGGCCAAGTGACGATACCGGCATGTGCAAAGTGTGGAAGGCTGCATAGGGGAGAGTGCCTCATGGGAAAGGATGTTTGCTATCGATACCACAAACCGGGGCACCGAGCGCCTGATTGTCCAACTAAGGGAGCTGGCCAAGCACGTGTGTTCTCACTTACGGGAGAGCCGGATGAGGATCAATCTCCTTCGGAAACATTGGAAGGTATGCTCACTTTAAATTCGGTACCAATAACTGCCTTGTTTGATATCGGAGCTACACATTCTTTCATCTCGCATAGTTGTTGCATGAAGATTGGTTGTGATCTTGTTGATAGTAGTAAACCCTTAGAAGTTAGTATCCCCTCGGGTAAAACTGTTTTTACAAGTAAGATCATTTCAAACGCAAAGCTTGAAATTTGTGGGAGGAACCTCGAAGGAGAGTTGCACGTCATCGAGATGGGCCAATTCGACGTTATCTTTGGCATGGATTGGTTAGCAAAGTATCATGCCACTATCAATTGCGAGAAGAGGGAGGTGACACTCAAGTTGGCTAGTGGAGAGGAGTTGACGTATTTCGGGTCTCGACCTAGCAAGCATAATTTGATCATCACCGCAATGCAAGCCGTGGAAATGCTCAAGGAAGAAGGGTGCGAGGGTTTTCTTGTCCATGTGATGGGCACGGATACTAAAGGACCGAACACGGAGGACGTGGCTGTTGTCAACGAGTTCGTTGATGTTTTTCCCAAAGATTTACCCGGAATTCCACCTGACCGACAAGTGGAATTTGCGATCGACCTAGTACCGGGGGCTGCCCCAATTTCAAAAGCACCTTACCGTATGGCGCCGAAGGAGCTCGAGGAGTTAAAGATGCAATTACAAGAGTTATTGGATAAGAAGTTCATCCAACCAAGTGTTTCGCCTTGGGGAGCGCCAGTCTTATTTGTGAAGAAGAAAGATGGTTCGTGGAGGATGTGCATTGACTACCGCGAGCTTAATCGACTCACTATTAATAACAAGTATCCTTTGCCAAGGATAGATGATTTGTTCGATCAACTTAGAGGGGCAAGCGTATTCTCAAAGGTCGACTTGAGATCGGGTTACCATCAATTGAAGATCAAAGAAGGAGATAGAGCAAAGACCGCTTTTCGCACACGCTATGGACACTACGAGTTCGTGGTGATGCCGTTCGGATTGAGCAATGCACCGGCTGTCTTCATGGACTTGATGAACCGAGTCTTTCATCCCTTTTTAGATCAGTTTGTCATAGTGTTCATCGATGATATCCTAATCTATTCCCGGAGTAAGGAGGAACATGAGGAGCACTTAAGGATGGTACTTGGAGTCTTGCGCAAGGAGCAGTTGTTTGCAAAATTTTCCAAGTGCGAGTTTTGGCTAGATCGAGTGAACTTTCTAGGCCACGTAATCACGGCCCAAGGAGTTGAAGTGGATGCATCAAAAGTGGATGCCGTAAGCGAGTGGAAAGCACCAACAAATGTGAACGAGGTTCGTAGCTTTCTTGGCTTAGCCGGTTACTATAGACGCTTCATTGAGGGTTTTGCCAAGATAGCCTCACCATTGACCAAGTTGACTCGTAAGGGAGAGAAGTTCGTGTGGTCCAAGGTTTGTGAGAAGAGTTTCCAAGAGTTGAAGGAGAGACTGGTTTCAGCTCCAGTCCTTACCATTCCCAATCCTTCGGAAGGATTTGTGATCTATAGCGATGCCTCGAAGCAAGGACTAGGATGTGTGTTGATGCAGCATGGGAAAGTCGTGGCATACGCATCAAGGCAATTGAAGATGCACGAGATGAATTACCCCACCCACGATCTCGAGCTTGCAGCCGTGGTTCACGCACTTAAGATTTGGAGACACTATCTACATGGTGCGAAGTGTGAGATCTTCACCGATCACAAGAGCCTCAAGTACATTTTCACACAAAAGGAGCTAAACATGAGGCAAAGGCGTTGGCTAGAACTAGTCAAGGACTACGATTGCTCCATCAACTACCATCCGGGGAAGGCGAACATAGTCGCGGATGCACTAAGTCGGAAAGGTGGCGTGTTGGCAGCTTTGACGAATCAAGACGATTTGGTGAAGGATTTCGAGCGGTTGAAGATAGAAGTTGTCGAGTCAACCAAGGAGATGGAATCGATGTTGGCAGCCTTGACGATCCAACCTACCCTTCGAACTCGGATCGTTGAAGCGCAAGATGCGGATGAGGACCTCGCCAAGTTGAAGAAACGAACGAGAGAGAAAGGCGTGAAGGGCTTTAAAGTCGACGAGAAGGGTGTCCTCACGTACGAGAGTCGATTATGTGTACCAAACCTTGAGGAGTTGAAGAAGGAAATCCTAGAAGAAGCACATCGAACCCCTTATACGGTTCATCCCAGTGGAACCAAGATGTATAGGGACTTGATGACTACTTTTTGGTGGAGAAACATGAAGGGCGATATTGGGAAGTTCGTAGAAAAGTGTTTAACTTGTCAACAAGTTAAAGCGGAGCATCAAAGACCGTCCGGATTGTTGAAGCCACTCGAAATTCCACTATGGAAGTGGGAACATATTTCCATGGACTTCGTCGTGGGATTGCCTCGTTCGATGAAGGGAAATCACGCGATTTGGGTGATTGTGGATAGGCTAAGCAAGACGGCACACTTTATTCCAATAAAGATGACATGGAGTATGGATCGACTTGCACAAGCATATGTCCAAGAAGTGGTGAGATTGCATGGAGTCCCCGTTTCAATCGTCTCGGATAGGGATGCACGATTTACTTCACACTTTTGGAAGAGTTTGCAAGCTGCCATGGGAACCAAGTTGAACTTTAGCACGGCGTATCACCCACAAACGGATGGACAATCCGAGAGGACGATCCAAACACTTGAAGATATGTTGAGGGCTTGCGTTTTGGACTTCGAAGGCAATTGGGAGCACTACTTACCTTTGGTGGAGTTCGCTTATAACAATAGTTATCAAGCGACGATTGAAATGTCACCTTATGAAGCCTTGTATGGAAGACATTGTAGATCTCCTTTGTTTTGGGATGAAGTTGGCGAACGACGTGTTCTAGGGCCCGAAATCATTGAGAAAACGGTTAAGGTTGTGGAGAAGATTCGAGAGAGGATGCGGGCTGCACAAGATCGACATAAGTCTTATGCCGATAAACGACGAAAGCCTCTACATTTCGAGAAAGGTGAGGTGGTTTTCTTGAAGGTTTCACCAATAAAAGGAGTTGTTCGATTTGGTCGCAAAGGAAAATTGCAACCACGTTTCATAGGTCCATTTGAAATTTTGGACAAAGTTGGGAGCCTAGCCTACCGATTGGCCTTGCCCCCAAGCCTCTCTGCCGTCCACAATGTGTTCCATGTATCAATGTTGAGGAAGTACGTACACGATCCAAGTCATGTCTTGGATTATTCATCCTTGGAGGTGGACAAAGATCTAACTTATGAAGAAGTTCCCGTCGAAGTTTTGGAAAGGAAGTCACACAAATTGAGGAATCGAATGGTAAACTTGGTAAAGGTTCGATGGAATCGCCATGGAGTGGAAGAGGCGACTTGGGAGAGAGAAGAGGACTTAAGGACCAAGTACCCCGAGCTTTTGGTACAAGGTACTTTTCTTTTTCGAGGACGAAATTTTTTAAAGGTGGTGAGGTTGTAACACCCAAGAGTAAGCTGCTGTTTTCGTCCCCTAACTTTTCCTTTTTGGCGTGTTTAATTGTTTTTCCTAGTTTAGTCCCTTAAGTTTTGTGCTTTAGTATTTATCTTTTGTTTAGTATTAGTTCTTAATCCCTTTAGTATTAGAAGACTTTAGAGCTTAAGTTGTGATACTTTTGGCATTTAGAAGTAATACTTAAGTTTGAATTATTAGACTTTATTAATACTTAGAGTTTTAGTCCTTTAAGATTAGAAATAATTAGAATTGAGGATTTAATTAGGATTAGAATTTATTTTCCTTAAGAAATTCGAATTTTATTAAGAGAGGCATTTTTAGGAGAGAGGAAATTCCAAGTTTGTTACAAGAATGAGGGTAGATTTGGAAGAATCAAGGTCTAGAGTTCGTTAGAGTCCTAATATTTGATTAAGAAAGATATGATTATATTCATGGGATATTTTCGAAACTTAGCCATAAGAATTAATTAAATTGAAGTCTTGAGGTTATTAAATTATTATATTGGAGATATTAGAAAGATATGCCAAGATATGACTAAGATTTCCCAAAGATTTCATCCTATATGTTCATTATTCCTTTTATTTATGGAAATTCGGTCATATTAAATTATTTCCACCAAGATATTATTTCTAAGATCTTAACCCAAGATTTATGCATCTTACTTCCACAAAATTTCGGCCACTTGCAGTTATTATTTCCAAGATATTATTCAAACCAAGATTTCATTGTTTAAGTACTACAATTTTTGAAATTTTCCCTATTGCAAGTGAGATATATTTTATTTTCCAAGATATCTTCAAGATTTTATCATGGATCAAATATTTCTTTCCTTCCCTATTATTTTCGTCCAGCAGCTATTTTCCATGTATAATATTCATTAAATCTTCATATATTCATCAAGATATTATATTAAGCTCAATATCTTTCCACCCTATAAATATAAGACCTTTCTTGGCATTAAGTTTACATCTACACCTTAGTAAATTTCGAGAATTGAGAGAGTTAGAGAGAGACATATTTTTTGAAAATTCTTAGAGATTAGAGTTGAGAAAATTCGAGTCCATCTTGTGGAAGAAAAGTTGGAGGACTAGAAAGCCGGACGTACACACACAAACCGTTTTCAATTTCAAGAAAATCAAGGTGGGGATCCTACGGTGAAAAAGTGGTATTTGGTTCGATTTTTAAATACTATGTTGATGTGTTTATATGCTAAGAAGAATGCGTGCTTTTAGTACCAACAAGAATCACGGATACTAAAGGGAAACCTTGTAGTGTCAACAGATGCGTTAAGTCGTATTCAATCAGATGTGTTAAGTCGTATTCAATCAGATGCGTTAAGTCGTATTCATTCAGATGCGTTAAGTCGTATTCAATCAGATGCGTTAAGTCGTATTCAATATGTATGTATGGTATATTTTCATGTACGCATGTCCATTATATTTAGACTTCGAACTAACGTTTCCCCATTGAGAGTTATTTATAATTTCTCACCCCTTTCACCAAACTATTTTTTTCAGATTATGTCGAGTAAGGGACGAGGAGGCTAGCGGAGGAGGCGTGTGGATGTCAGAAATAAAAGAGATATGAAAAGATGAATTCATACGCAAGTTGGTTATTTAAATTGTTTTATGAAACTTAGTTAATTACGGTACCTTATTTTAATTCGTATGCTGGATTTAATTTAAATTATGAGTTTATGACTATTCTGATGCTTAGACACTTTTTATTAAAAATTAGACTTTTGAAAAGATTTGATAATTGTTATGATTTTATTCTATGTGATAAATTATGAATTATTCTAAGTATTAATCATGTTTTAGAGTATTAATTTGTTAGGAATTTAATTAATTAGTTTATTTATGATTTAGGGCAGAAATATTTCGTGCCTTATATGTTTATGTGTTAGGAATTAAGTTGCATGTGAAAAGATATGATTTATGGTCCTATATATTAATTAGAGTCCTTAATTTTGCATGACTAGAACTAACGTTTTATAACTCCATTAATTCCGAAATTTTAATAGTATATTAGCCATGAAAAATTATGCATGTATACCAAATTTCACGATTTTATCAATAGTAGAAGTCTAGGATTTAATGTTAGTCCTTTAACTACCTTGTATGCGACTTTTATGAAAGAATTAAGAAGTTTTCATTAATAAAATATTTTTAACAGTATTATATGATTTAATAAGTATTTTAGACGTGATTAATTATGTGGCAATATGAGATTTGTTAAAAGAATGAATTTCTAGAAAGCTAGTGGACTATTTTCGAAGAATATTGTGTTTATAGTTGTACACGAGTTTATATTTGATCCTATGAGTTTAAATCTGATATTATGTGTTATGCTAAGTTGGAATTATTTAGGTTGAGTGTAGATTTAATTAATTGTGGTATATTAGCATGTTTTAAATGATTATTAATATTCAAGGTATGTAAATTATGTTAAGATTTTATTTTGTGATCTATGTGAAAGTATTATGTTTTAATTCAAAGAGTTTTTAAAGAAAAAGAAAAAAATTATTTCATGATAGGTTAGATCACACCCAAAAGATTACTTTTCAAGATTTATTAAAAGATTTCCGCTGTATTTAAAGATTAGGGTGTGACACTTTTTGAGATGAATATAGATCCAAAGGTCAAAGGTCGAATGGTCGGGATGTGATGGAGGCTATTGCACTAGCTTCCATTGAGGATGACGGTAGTCGGGCACTTAGGACTATATGCTCGGAGATGGGTGGTATTCGTCGATCTGATCTTATGAGTTTGAAGGGACCTAGGAATGATCGAGTAAAGAATCCACACTTAGATCCTATGGCAAAAGCAATCTATAGTGCGGCGACTAGAAGACTCAATAGAGCAAGAATTGAGTGGTCTAATGATAAATTGGCTCGCCTGTAGACGTCTTGTTTTTCAATCTTGATACACTGTTGTTGTAATTCATTTAGGTTATTTTATTTTGTTTCAGCTTGATACATTTTGATGATTTAGCTGATCGTACTATGGTAGTTCGTCTGTTGTGTTATTATTTGTATTCAGCTTGATACATTATGATGATTTAGCTGAACGTATTGTGGTAGTTCGTTTGTTTTTCTCTAGTATGAATTACATGAACTGATTTGATGTTTTACGTTTTGAAACAAAAATCTATTTTTGAGATGCATGATTAGATTAAAGATTAGTAACTTTATGTTATTTTTCGACATCAAGTCTTGTGTCGATATTAAGATGTTTTGTTTGGCTCAACATAAATTTTTTAACATAAAACACCATTAACATTGTCGAATCACTTTTTTCATAAAAGACAAAGGCTTCAAAATCAATAGTAGCTGAGCTTAACAAAGGAGAGAAACTCAATGGGGACAATTATGACACATGGCGTCATAAGATATGGTATGTCTTGGATGAACAAACACACTGGATGCTATAAACCAATTCATGGAAGATCCGGGCGTTGGGACTGGTAATCAAGGAATGAGAGACCAAGAGGCTTACCTTGCGTGGAAGAAAAAGAACTTCACTGCACGAGGTATCCTAATTAGTTTGGTGATCGATGAAATGATCCATGAGTATGAACAACACAAATCTGCACATGATATCTGGGTTTATCTGCGTGAGAAATATGGTGGAACTTCTGTTACCAAACTGAGACAGTTGACCATAAAGTTTGACACTTATAAGAAAAAGTCAGATCATAACATACAACAACACCTTAGGGAAATGTCGAATATGATCCTCGAACATAAAACTGTTGGTCATGCTCTTTCTGATGAGCAACAAATTCAAGCCCTGATACGCTCGCTGCCAAATTAATGGGAACATCTTAAGGTCAATTTGGCCCACAATGAAAGTATTAGAACTTTTGGTGACACAGCTGGGCATGTGGAGCTGGAAGATGAAACACTAGGAGCTATTAAATCCTCTTCTGCTACCTTTTATGCTGGTTCTAGTTCCAAAGAAGCTTTGGACTTCAAGAGAAACAGAATCTGGAAGAAGGAAGAAAGGGAAATGATCTAACAATGATAAACCAGTGAGCAATGCTCAAAACAAAACTGATGAGAAGAAGGGAAAGAAGAAGCGTGTGAAAAAGAATAAGAAGGATAAGAGTAAAATGACTTGCTATAAATGTCACCAGTTAGGTCATTTTGCTAGGGAATGCACTGAGCCCAAGAGGGACAAGGTAGATCCGTCTAATTATATTTCAAGTATTATAAATGTCTCTAGTATTGTCTTATTAACTGAATCTTTTACTTTGTGGATTATAGACTCAGGGGCAACAGACCATGTAACAAGAGATAAGGAAGCATTTGTTGATTTTCGTCGTGTTACACAGGGGACAAGATGGATATATGTAGGAAATAACGCTCGCGTTGAAGTCAAAGGACTTGGAACTTGCAAACTTGATCTTGACAATGGTCGAGCTTTTATTCTACATTATGTACTGTTTGCTCCTGATATCACGCGAAATCTGATATCTATTTTAGTTTTACTTAATTTAGGATTTGAAGTATTGTTTACTAAAAACTCGGTATTTATTAGCAAAGATAATGTGTGTAATTGTACTAGATCTATGTATGATGGTTTTATGATTTTAAATTGTAATCGAACATCTTTTAGGTATTATGATGATTATTCATATTCTCTAAATGCATGTTCCTCTAGTACTTCTTGTTTAAATGTAGACATTTGGCATGCTAGATTAGGTCATATTGGGCAAGATAGGATGAACCGTCTTGTAAAAGAAGGGTTATTGAACCTTACTTCAAAAGTCGAGTTATCTAAGTGTGAACATTGTATTGCTGGAAAAATGACTCAAAAACCATTTGGCAAAGCCATTATATCCGAACTTCCGTTGCAAATAGTTCATTATGATATTTGTGGTCCTGTTAATGTAAGAGCCCAACATGGAGCGTACTATTTCATTACATGTATTGATGATTATTCACGTTTTGGTTATGTCCATTTGATTTCTCACAAATCTGAAGTATTGAATTATTTTAGACGTTTTCTAAACGAAGTTGACAATCAAAAGGACAAAACTATCAAAGTTTTAAGAACTGATAGGGGACGTGAATATCTTTCCGATCAATTCAAAGAATTATGTAATGAAAAAGGGATTATTCGACAATTGACTATTCCTTACACACCTCAACAAAATGTTGTGGCTGAGAGAAGGAATAGGACATTGTTGGAAATGGTGAGGTCTATGATGGCACAAGCAAATTTACCTATCTCTTTTTGGGGAAATGCGTTACTTACAACTGCTTATGTGCTTAATCGTGTGCCTACTAAATCAGTCGTTTCAACTCCTTATGAATTATGGACTGGTAGAAAACCTGACCTAAGTAACCTTAGAGCATGGAGACGCGTGTTGGTGTATACTGTAAAGCAAACTTTTGTTGGGATTTTATGGTTTATATTTGATTTCCTTATTATCTGAAATAAAGAGTTTTTCACATTATTTCATTCTCATTAATGCTTGTATGTCTACTTATCTTATATTGTAGATAATGTGGTGGGTTTGTAGTCACACAGAAGATCACATTGTCGGTTCCTTATAAGATATAAACAATATACACAACTGAGATAGTGTTAGACATAACTATTGGTTTAAGTTGTAGTATGAACTTGTCAGTGGCCTGTCTTGGCCATTAGTTTATACTAGTGCACTTTGTCTTATTGAATGGATCACAGATAAGACATGTTCTTCTATTCTTACTGTAATGAAGAACTAAAGATCTTGGTGACTCTTATAAGTCTTAACCCTAAGTGCGATATTTAGATGTGTGGGGCGCTTGTGCACTACTTTAATCTACCATGGGTGAGAATCTTGTTAGATTCTTCACACTACGTACTTTGGGTAGTGACATCGCTCGCATGATGTCTGTTTATCGGCATTGGGGCACCGTGTCCTGGTGATCCAGGTTAATGATGTCCCCTTGAGGAAACTTATAAAGGATTGTCGTATTAAACCCTGCATGTGGATTTAATCCGTACGACAACGAGGTTAAGTTGATACTACTCAAGGAAAATAGATATTAATTACTTAGAGCAGTGAGAAACTTTAATAATTAATGGACATGCTATATCTTTAACACGGGGAATTATAGAGTCTAATAGAAGCCCAAATTCGGTTCGGGAGAGGACGGGAGTACAACATTAATTTTATAGTGGAATGAATTAATGTTTCGGACCAAATAATGTTCTGGGCTGAACATAAGTATATTTGGATTCGTAAGAAGCCCAAACCCTATACCTTCTATTGATCCCTAGTCTGGCCCATTTAACCAAGGAGCCCTAATATAAATAGGCCTCAATTTCGGCCAGAAACCCTAAGTCACACTTTGTTCACGCAGCAGCCAAAGTTTAGGGTTCTCTGGAGTAACGAAATTGGGAGGCAGGATTATCTCCACGTTCGACAGTTTGCCGTCCACCCGGTGCTCGAACGAGGTAGGGAGACAGATTAGAAGATCACTAGTGGAATCTACGTCTCGGTCAACAAGGGTAACGACTCTATTTTCATTTTCTTTTGTTTATCTATTTTTGTATGTGTTGGTAATCCAACAACGATCTTGGGGAAGGATCGCCTTCACCGGCAGGATCCATCAATGCGCAGCTTACATTCATTACTCTACGAGTCAATATGGAAAGCTAGGTCCCAGAGGAAAGAAATGTATCTTCATTAGATACTGCAAGAACTCTAAGGGTTACGTTTTCATAGGAGATCAAGATGGAAATATTACAGAAATAGAATCACGAAATGCACATTTTCTGGAAAATGAATTTCCTAACAAGGGTGGAATTAATAAAGACGACTCAATTTTTGAGACAATGGAAAACCAAATCCTATGTGATCCAAGTGGGAGTGGTATAACTAAAAATGTGGACCATGATATATTTGTTCCAGTTGAGGATCAAACCATTCTTAATGAGGACATTTTATCTACCGAGGGTCCTAGAGAACCATAGTCTCGGAAAAGTTGTAGGAAATCAATGCCAAAAAGGCATTATGACATAGAAGGTCATGCCTTCTTTGTTTCTTTAGAAAATGGGAATATTTCCCCAATGGATGAAGAAGAGCCTAAAACAGTGAAAAAAGCTCTAACTTGTCCAACAAAAGAAAAATGGAAGAAAGCAATGGAAGAGGAAATGGAGTCTATGAAGTCAAATCAAGTCTGGGAACTTGTTGACCTCCCAAAAGGATGCAAAGCAATCAGAAATAAATAGATTCTTAAGATTAAAAGAAAATCTGATGGCTCAATAGAAAGGTTTAAAGCTCGCTTAGTGGCAAAAGGATATACTCAACAAGAGGGTATAGATTATGAAGAAACCTTTTCACCCGTAGTGAGATTTGCCTCGATTCGTTTACTCCTAGCTATAGTAGAAAGTATGGATTTAGAATTGCATCAGATCGACGTCAAAACTGCCTTTCTCAATGGAGAATTAGAAGATGAAATCTACATGCATCAGCCTGTAGGATTTGTTCTTCAAGGTCAAGAGGACAAAGTTTGTAAGTTGAAAAAGTTAATTTATGGACTAAAGCAATCCTTGAGACAGTGGTATTTGGGATTTCACTCGACGGTAATCTCATATAACTTTGTTATGATAAACGAAGACCACTATGTGTATGTTAAACGTTCTAAGAACAATTTTGTGATTCTATCTCTGTATGTAGATGACATACTATTAGCTGGAAATAACAAAGAGTATCTTGAAACTATCAAGAGATGGTTGTCTTCAAATTTTGAGATGAAAGACATGGGTGAAGCACAATATATTCTTGGTGTCAAGATTCAATGGGATCGCTCGAAAAGGTTATTGGGTTTATCCCAAGAGACTTACATCAAGAAACTTTTGGAATGATTCAAAATGAAAGACTGCAAACCACAAGATACTCCTGTTATGAAAGGTGAATCTTTGAGCCTAGATATGTGTCCTAAGACTCAAAAGGAAAAAGATGAAATGTCCAAAATAACATATGTCAATGCTATTGGTAGTCTGATGTATGCAATGTTGTGCACACGACCAGACATTTGTTATGCTGTTGGTCTAGTCAGCAGGTATCAGTCTAATCCTGGGAGAAGACATTGGACGACAGTGAAAAGGTTTTTCATATACCTAAAAGGGACTGCACACTATCATCTTTGCTATCAAGGAAACAATGTGAGACTCAATGGGTATACAGACACAGACTGGAGTGGTGATTTGGATGAACGAAAATCATCTTACAGTTATGTCTTCTTACTCAACAATGGAGCGATATCATGGTGTAGCAAGAAACTGACTTGTATAGCACTATCCACAATGGAAGTCGAATTTGTGGCATGTGCTGCTGCAGTTCAAGAGGCTATTTGGTTAAGGAGATTCCTAAAATATTTGGAGATAACTGACACCTCAGTGGGAGTTGTGTCAGTTAATTGTGATAATCAAGCAGCCATTGCTTACAAAAAAGATCCCAAATATCATGGAAAGACCAAACACATTGACACAAAGTTCAATTTTGTTAGAGATATAGTAGAAAAGGAGAAAGTGATTCTGAAGTACATTTCTACTCATGACATGTTAGCAGATCCTTTTACCAAACCAATTGCTAGAGATGTTTTCATGAAACATGTTAGAGGTTTGGGTTAGCATATGATTTGATTCTGTTTGAATGAAATGTTGAATAATGTTATATTAAATGGTTATTGATGTAATTATTTTTGTTTTATTACTTATATGTATTGTTTCATATATGAAAGTATGTCAACAAGTTATGATTGACTCTCTCATAGGAGCTATCACCTCTGTTCAAGTGGGAGCACAAAGATGAGATTATAATAAGAAATATAATCGACATAGATTGGACCACAAATATGACTAACTTGTTTAATTAGCTAAGTTTTACAAGATGTCCTGATACACTTGAGAGTGGATGTCTGGGTTAAGTGCGCAGAATGCATTTAATTTATAAATTTACGCAATGTCAAAGTTGAATTAGACATACGCTTCCTTCATAGGAAATCAAAGACATTGTGACATGCAATTTTAGAAAAATTTCATGTGCTAAATGACCCGAAAAGGAAATGAGAAAATATCCCAAATTTTCCATTAAGTATGAGTCCTTTATTTTATTTTTTACCCTTAAGACTATCTACATAGTTTCTAAGTTTACACTTTGGCGTTGCTACTTTAGCATGTTTTCCAATGGCTATGAATTTTAAGAGCTATGTGGTACTTGTCTAGGAAAGCAGCTACAGTGGGAGACTGTAGACTCTTAGCTAGAAAGGAAGAATGTCTTAATTTAACACATTCTTGTGTGATTCATTGACTAGTCAATCAAGCTGGGAGTTTGATTATGAATACATTAGAATTTCGCGAATATATTTGAATATGCTCTATTTTGAGGGATCCAATATAGATATGTCAACAGGTGTTAAATGTTTAAATAAATTCTGGGGTATAACGAGATTGCACATATCCGTTATGAAACGATTGAGGTGCTATATATCCCTAACAGGTGTATGGTATAGTAACTCATGCACTCGTGGATCACACGAGGTATTTGTATCAATATGAATGTTGTTTATAGTGATGATGAAGATGTGTAAGATATAATGAATCTTCATATATGTGAGTGGGAGATGTAAATAATATTTTATATAAATAATATTATGTATATTATTTATATATTATTCACATATTAAGATTATTATAATTTAATTATAATTTGAGGGAAGTTGAATAACTGCAGGAGCAGTTAACTTCCCTCCTCTCTTTTTGGATAAAGTCAGAGAATATGATGTGATATAGATACAGACGACACAAACATATTCGGCAAAATCAGAGAACACGCATCCCATCACCAAACAATACATTCTTAGAAAACATATGATATTGTACTGTTCGTGAATATTGGGTTGGCATTAACACTGCGACTGGGACCCTGAGAACGTTGACAGACGTGGATATCAATCTGGTGTAATTATTCCGCTTGTTTGCCAAAATTGTGTATGATTTCCACGCAAGTGTACGTGGTCGTTATTGTCGTGGCAAGTTAACCAAGTTAAATATCGAACACAGGGAAACGATGCGATATCAAGCAAGTATTGAATGTTCACAAAGGTTCTAGCAAGTGAAAACAAGAAAATATCATGGTTTCTATCTACTAAATCAACAAGAAATAGTAAATCTAACTATCACCTCAATGAAGTGAGCAAGTGTGAAGTGTACATGGAGGTAATCCTACTATAGTTCCTCTAGTGTCCTATCCATCCTAGCATGCAAAAGGTTTCTTGGTGTCTTAGTCAAGCCAACTAATGTCTAGATCTCTCTAATAACACAAGCTTAAGGGCTCTACTGGGTGTCTAGATCTCTCTACAACTACCAACACTCCAATTAAGAGGTCTAGGCTAATATGCAATTCTCATTGGTCATACAAGCCAAATATCAAACACTTGGTATGCAATAAGTTCTTATAGCTCAATTCTCATTTCATAGCTAACCATATAGGCACATTCAATCCAATTAAACATCCCAAGCATTCATACAAGTCATTAATAAGAGAACTAATCCATCAAGATTACTAATTCATGCATAGGACTAACAAGAACTAAATTCACCATAATATTCATGCAACCATGCAACAAGGATATTAGCCCATGGCTAATAGGAAATGAAAATGAACAATTAACAATCTAATCATCATGATTATTAACTAATACAAGAGAATTAAAGGAAATCTTACCATATGTGGAGAAATGGAATACAATCTACAAACCTCCAAAATGCTAACTCTTGATCCAAAGCTTGAAAACTTAAATCGAACCGTAGAATTGTAGCTAATAACGAGACTAAGCTAATGAAACAGACGGATTAAAGATCCAATGGATGGATCAAAAGTTATTGAAGAAAGAAGATTGAATCTAACTAAGAACCCACTAAGTAACTACCTAATTCTCTTTCTAAATTAATATAAGAACTTGGAATAATGAAGATGATTATGAATGATGGCTTTGAGAATCTGATCCTTGAGTATTTATAGTTCTCCACAGGCTTGGTCCATTATATCCCTCATTAAATGCGCGAAAGGACAAAAATGCCCTCAAAATTGGTCCTGTTCGGAGGTGCGCTCGAGCGCCTTCTTCACTGCGCTCGAGCGGCTTGCTCGAGCGGGTCTCTTCTTGTGCCAGAGTGGAGGTGACTCAACTCGTCCAGGTGAATTCTGCTCGACCATGGGCATGAATGTGCTCGATCATGGGCATGAATATGCTTGACCACAGTTCAACCTTAACGTCCAATTTTCGACTTTTGCATTTTAGATCCCACGGCTCGTCCGATCTTTCTAGGGTCTCCGATTGAGTATTATAAACATCTCCATGAGCTCAGATCCCATCATTTGACCTCCTATAATCGGGAATTCCTTGTGTATGCTCGTTTTCACCTATAAAGCATACTTTCTTGCCAACAAAAACTCAATAGCACAATTCATACTATATTAGGGTCAAATGTGAACATAAACCAATCAAAACCATATAGAAATGGATGCAAAATGATCCAATTATGACCCTAATCACCGCTGTGCAGATCAAGGTTAGCATTCTGCCTTTTCGTGTTAGAATCTTAATGGATCCAACAATTTTGAACAAAGATCTTCCAATCGTTAATTTACACCCCTAGACGATCGCCATTTGCATCCATGAATTTTTCTACTATTTAATATAGCCTTCCCCTAGCTTTCCTCTGTAGTTTGATTAACCATTGTAGTAGTTTCTTATTCTTTCTACTTTACCGCTGCAATATTAAAAATATCATCTTCCTACTTTATTTTCAATAAGTTCTCTGACAACAAAACCCTTTCCCTACCATTATTGCTCGTCTTAATTATCCAAAGTTCATCTGGCACCATACCTCATCTTATAGTTACCACCGATAATTCACCTTCTCTTGGATAATAATATTACTCTATAAAAGACAATTATACTAAGATTAAAGGTTGTGGTCACCGTATGAGGATTTTGGCGGTAAGCGTTGCTCGTATATTAATTCCAACAAACTGAAGAACTTGTCCCTTGCTCCGATGGCGAAACAATTATTTGCTCTTACACAAAATAGAACCATCAATCATTACAGATAACGACGACACTAGCTCAAGCTCTCGTTACCTCCCACTGCATTCTCTCCCTGCACTACTTATTCGCCACTGCTCGATCTAACACCAATAGTGAACATGGCTAAGCAACTGAAACCCCAGTGCGGAAACATTGGTACCTCCTCTGGCAGCCTCCATAAATGGTGTACTGGCTGCTAATGAATGGTTGTTCACAAATACTTGTGCTACTTATGACGGTAATGCATGGTACAATCAACGTGCATTAATAATCAAAGATGAGTTGGATAGGATTGTCCAAAATAATGTTTAGATTATACACTAATGCGTTTTTGCCGATCTAAAAAATAAACTGCTCTTATTTATTAATTATATTTTTCCTTAGGTAATGTATTATCTCATATATGTATTTTCATTGAAAATAAGATTAACTTTATCATGTCAAACATTACACTTTTTGTGTGTTAAAATTGTGAAAAATAAGTTGAAATACAGTAACGGAATGTGGGATCTATGCCAAATTTCTATTATAATAATCTATTTCACTTTAATATCCTATATTTTAAAGCAAATTCTAGCATGCACCCGGGTGTATAGTATGATGCACTTTGATTTTAGTTCAATTTTAAATTTATTTTGATTTTTTCAGAAACACGCACAACACGTCGAACTGTGTGTTATTAGGTATTGTAAATTGTTCTTAGATATTACAAAGATTTATTCTTTGGGTATTAAAAAATTGTTCTTGGGGTATAACTAAGTTGCTCATTGGGTATTCCATATACATTAATTTATTAGTAAGTTTATTGCTTAAAACAATAAACTTATAATCAAATAATATGCTTGCATAATTATCTAAAAATAATTGGAAGCTTATTTATAAATCACTACCAAAAAAAAATAAAAAATCATGCGTTAATAAGCAACTAATCTGGTTTCTTACCTTTTTCTCTTCCTCTCATCAGAACAGATGAATGGATATAGATCTTCAATATTCATTCTATCAAAACTACAACTGAGGTTTTGAATCAGCAAGGAAGATGGAATGCTTCTCTTTTCAAATGTTCTTTGAGTATAACAAATTATTTTTTTTAGGACGTATTATAAATTATTTTTTGGATTTATTCTTTTATAAATTAATTCATTGTGGATTAAAAATTATTCTTTGGGTATTATAAGATGTTCTTTGGGTATTTATAAATTGTTCTTTAAATATTACTCATTTATTAATTATTTATTTATTAATTATTCATTTATAAATTATTCTTTGGATATTATACATTATTATATATTATTCTTTGAATATTATAAATTATTCTTTGAGTATTACTCGTTTATTAATTATTTACTCATTAATTATTCATTTATAAATTATTATTTGTATATTATAAATTATTATTGGGAATTAATTATATATTGTTTTTTGAGTATTATAAATTATTTTTTGGGTTTATTCATTCATCAATCATTGTGTACTATAAATTATTCATTGTGTACTATAAATTATTCTTTGGGTATTATAAGATATTCTTTGGGTATTATAAGATGTTATTTGGGTGTTATAAAATGTTCTTTGGGTATTTATAAATTTTTCTTTGAGTATTAATCATTTATTGTATATATATTAATTATTTATTTATAAATTGTGCTTTGAATATTATAAATTATTATTTGAGTATTACAAATTGTTTGTAGGTATTATAAATTATTTTTTGGATTTATTCATTTATAAATTATTCATTGTATATTATATAAATTATTCTTTGGATATTACAAGATATTATTTGGGTATTATTAATTGTTGTTTGACTATTACTTGTTTATTAATTATTTATTTATTAAATATTTATTGATTATGTGTGAATAAGTTAATGAATAAAATGAGTGCTTGCATATATGCATGTTGTAAACTACTAATCACAGTAATGTGGTAATTACTATTATGCTTTTGTTGAAAGTTAATCGTTAATTATCGTCTTATTAACACTTTACAAGCGATTTGTGTTCGCACATAAATGCACTTTCCTACAAGTGTATAAGATCATGTAGTGGTAAGCTGACCAAGTTATAAAATAATATCGTACCCTAAGGAAGCAATGAGACAGTCTAATCCTAAAAATTGTGTGTGAGTTGTGGAATCAAATAAATTAACAAGAATGAAATTACGAATTTGATTTCTAACTACTACTACTAAATTAAACAAAAATAAAATAAAACAAGAATTCTAAACTAATAATCTAAACTAAACGTTCATGCTTCGGGTGAATTCCACCCAAAGCAAAAAGATTTAAATCATAACTAATGGATAAACAGGACTAGCTGAGACAAAAAATATAAAATCAAAGATGAAATAAAATCTATTGGAATTAATTGAGATAACATGCATCATTAAATATAACAAAAATTGAATAAGAATTGAGATGAAGATTACTATAACGAATGAAAATAAGAAATTGCATAAAATCTAATCAAGAATTGAAATCAAACAATGAATTAAATAAACAATCAAACTAGAATAATTTAAATGAATCAGAATTCCAAAACAAGAATCAAACTACTGCAGAAATAATAATATCTAATTCCTAGTATTCATGAAAAATTCCTTATTCTAATGAATTAAAATCAAGAGAAACAAGCTTGTTTAATCCCTGATTCTACAGTTTCTACCAACAAAATAATTAGTCTCAGAACCCTATAATCTACTGCCCTAATGGCCAAGCGTCATCTGCGTGAATCCTCTTGTCTCAGAATATATACTTGCTCAGCAAATGGGCCAATATCTGAAAAGAGTTGGGCTCAACATTAAAATCAGGAAATAATGATTTGGGCCAGAATAATTAAAAGGTACTTGGGCTTTAACATATTCATAACACTGGGCCCATTACCTTCTTCATCTACGGCTTCTTCACGAGGGGATTGGGCGGTTGCAGAGGAGTGAACCAGGGGCACGTCGGCTGTGATTTCAGGGCGAGTGGTTGCAGATAAAGGCGACTCAGTCCAGCGAGTTTCCGGTAACAGTGAGCCAGGACAGATTCGGCGAGGTCGCGGCGGAGCAATCGCGGCGGCGATGCTTGGCTTGAGGCTGCATCGTACAGAATCAGCGATTGAAGGCTGGAGCAACGGTTTCCGACGTGTGGAGGGTGTGGAATGGCGGCGGTCGATTCCGGCGCCTGACGCGGCAGAGGCGTCGACGGCATGGAGGTTTGCAGCGGGGGTGTACGCGACGCATTTCCGGCACGACGGATTTGAATCGGTTGCAGGGAACAGAGGCTGCTGTGCGTCGATTTCGTCTAAGCTGTAAGTGGTGGTTGAGTGATTGGGATTTCCGGTGTCGAGGCAGCTTTGTGGCTGGGGGCAGTAGTGAATTTGGTGGTGTAGCAGTGTGTTTTTGGGTATGGCTGCAGAGCATCTTGTGCAGTGGACTTGATTTGGAAACGAACAAGGCATGTGTGAGGCATGTTACAGCTGTTTGGCATTTAGCACTTGAAGGAATGGTAGAGATTGTTGTTGTAAAAGATCCTGAAACAAAAACGTCAAAATTTCCAGAAAAATCATTGTAAAATATATTTGCTCCGTGAATCATCTTTTCTACTCAATTGTGAAATAATATTATTTTTTTCTCAATCAAGCTCAATTAATCAAATTAAGATTCTAATTGCATGCGAAATTCACTTATATTCATGTCAAAATAGGCACAAATTGATGCAAATATGACCCTAATCACTCCCCAAACTAGAGTATTGCTCGTCTCGAGCAATGAATCGATCAAAATTAGGGAAATATTGGAATCAATTGGTGATCATCATATCATCAAGTTCTACACAACAAGCCCATAAGTGTTCAATCAAGCATGCTCATCATATCAACTTTGACTCTAGTCATCAAGATTCAATAATATATCATTCAATTCAACTCATCACAATTCTCTCGATAGTGTATCACTCATCACTCAAGTATATGGTTTAAAATTCAGCACTCAATGTCACTCTCAATAGCTGGACTACCATAAGTTTGCCTATTGTCTCAATTCTCCACTACTGTAAAAACAAGTCAATTGCAAATCAATGAGGGCTTTTCATTTGGTTGTAATGTTGGCTCTTTGGTTAGAGTAGAAGTCTTTTGAATAAAAGTGACTTAAAGGGTTAGTAGAGCAGAAAATTTCTCACTATCTACCTCTTTCTGGCTTAGAGGTACTCACATATTTGATTCAACACATTCCCCACTCTACACTTCACAACACTTTTTTTTTCCACTCTCTTTTTTAATCTTTTCTCAACATCACCTTGCATTTTTAGGCAATGTCCAAACCATTTTTTTTCAAACTTTCACCAACTATTCATTTTTTCTTTTCTTTTCAACACGATTCACAAGACTTCCCAATCAACAAAATTAGGCTCTACTACCCCTTGGGTGAACAAGGTTATGCAGGATAAGAGTTTCAAAACAGGCTGCCAAGAATAATTGGATGTAAAGCTCAAAAGGGCTGACTAGGGAATCACTGAATTCAGGTAGGGAAAATATGGCTAAGTGACTCATGCATTTCGAAGAAGGTCTCATCTCATTTTTGCAACATTCTTAATTTCTGTAATCTTAAATCAGACTCAAGGCAAGTTCTAGAGTGACAACATACTAAGAGAACCACACAACCAAGAAAACTTCATCTGTTTATAATGAACAGGCATAAGCTCAAGTCTCACAGGCAATATGATTGTGACAAGTATTATTGACTCAAGATTATTTCATCTCAACTCCTAGCATCAAAGCATCAATGACTAACACCCTTTACTCAAACACAAATGAAAACTCATATGCATTTCACTCAACAACACAATCATGCACTTCTCAATTCAATATCACTCTGTTCATGCTCATCACACATTTCACAAACTCAAATAACTCAACAGGAATAAGGGAGGTGCGCCTGTGCAGTGTTCAAGAAATCCAATCACATAAAACTACATTCCCCCAAACTTAGAGTTTGCTATGCAAATCTAAGTTTGAGCCTGGGGTGTCCATCTGAGACTCATATCAAAACAGAATAACTCAACACTTATATAGGCACATTCCCACAACTCAAGAGAGCAAGCACAAACACTCAGCAAGAGTAACAAGAACAAAGTATGTGCAACTGTGCAGTGTAGGCATAAAAATAGTAAAAATGATCACTCCCCCAAACTTAGAGATTGCTAAGCAATTCTAAGTTTGGGTTCGTGGTACCTCAATCTACACCAAATTACTCCTCTTCAAATCAGCACAAAAACTTTCTCTTGTTCCCTTTGGCACGCAACAATTCAAGACCTACAAGGCACACACTCGGAGAGAACAGGGATTAAAATATAACAAATCAAAAGAAATAAAAAAAACCTACGAAAATAAACAAAAGCAAGAAAATGGGTTTCCTCCCATTAAGCGCTATTTTTAATGTCCTATGCCAGAAGATACCTCATACGCTCATCGAAATGGCCAAGGATAACAGTCTTCCTTGCCATTGTATCTCAATCGTTTAGCCTCGAAGTCAATGAGGCTTAAACCATGAGTATACCAACCTCCCTTTGTCTCACCTCCAAGTTTGCATGCATCTATTCTTTCTCTACTCACCTTCATCTCAACGCATTCTTCTCCTTTACTCTCGAGGGCTCCCAAGATTATTTTTAATTCCACTTTCTCATCAAACCTGTAACGAGGCAAAATATAATCAATCGGAATAATATCAAGTGAAGTAGAAAAAGATAACAGTTCATGATTTCTCATTTCGCTCTCAGATTGTTCTTCTATTTTCACTTGACTTTCTTCCTTAGTTTCGCTCGTGTCCATCAAAGGACATTCCTCTACATCTCCTTTGACTAGTGGAAGGACATCTTCAATCACTTCGCTTGGGCCCACTTTTTCCTCTCCATCTAAATCACTCTCATCCCGAAAACTGTTCATTTGCTCCAACTGAATCACTAAGGTCTTTGCTTTGGAATTTGTGTTCTTCAGTCCTTCATTTAATCTCTCTTGAGCTTCCTCAATTTTCTCCATTTTCTTTAAAAGTAAAGCAAGCATCTCGTCGGTTGTTGCTTTCCATTCGCTATTTGGAGATTGTGATTCCGGCTCAACCCCTGGTGGAGGTTTGTTAGGATATGTGTGTTAGATGTTTTGATGATATAAAACAAATCAGCTTGTAATAGGACCAGCTGAACATGTTAGTCAGCTGATGAGTAGTTAGGATTAGATAGGTTCGAGTAAGGGGGAACCTACCTTGCTGCCTAGAAGATCCGAAGCTTTCATAGAAGAGAAGACCAGCTGAGACCTTGTGGACTTAGCCGATTTTAGAAGACAGAAGATTTAATCAGCTGACACTGGAGCATCGAAAGCAGATCATCAGAGAAGTTTACATCAGCCGATAAGCTGAAGAAAAGATCAGCTGATATCAGAAGATTAGCTGATCAGCTGAGAGCACGTCGCAGACAAGACAAGGACCATGTATAAAAGACTTATTCAGACGAAGTCAAGAAGACCAGCTGAGGTGCACACCAACAGACTTGCACATCAGCTGAGGTCCAAGTATCAGCAGACTGATACACCAGCTGAGGAGACAGATCAGCTGAGGTCCTGTGCGCAGCCCAGATTCTTTGGAATCAATTTGAAGAGTTAACTTGCGACATAAAAAGAAGATTCCCAGAATAGAAGATCAATCAATCAAGGGGACAAACTTGACTGATTGAAGATCGCAAAGACTGACGGGAATCAAAGAAGGAAATTCAATCAATCACAATGATTGATTGAATACGAGATTATAGGATCTCAGATTTCTAGTCCATTCCAACGGCTAGTTATTTGATCCTATAAATTAGAGTAATTGTGATAATTTCTGTATTGGATTCACACGCACATTAAGCTAGCCAATACTCTGTCAGTTTTATCACTTACGCTAAAAAACATCATCCATACTTATTCTTTGTAAAAGCTTTGTAGAAGCTGTGAGAAGTCAATTGCAATTGTAGCATTGACAATTTGTAAGAGAGTAGTACTCTCAAACTGTGTAAGTAAGTGAGTAAGTGAGTTAGTGGAGAGCCCCTCAAGTCCAAGTTGGATTGAGGAGAGTGGATGTAGGACAGTTGGTCCGAACCACTATAAACCCCTGTGTCTCTTCGAATTTCTTTCTGTTCTTATCTGTGCACATCACTTAAAAATAAATTTTCATTAAAACGTTTCCGCACTATACACAGCGCACTATTTTCAAAATTCAGACTACCTCAAGTAGTCTGCTGATTTTCTGAATAAATCAGTAAATTTGAAAAAGGTTTTTTGAATCCTTACAAGTCTATTCAACCCCCCCCCCCTTCTAGACTTGTTCAAGTGTATTCTTCCCAAAACCTGCCTTTGGGACCAACAAGGTTGCATAACAGCTTCTGGATTTGAGTAGGAATTGGGATAAGCATCAGAATATGGATTTGGGTCTGGATCTGGATATAGATAAGAGTAGGGATCAGAATATGGGTACATATTAGAGTAGGGATCGGAATAGGGATACGGGTATGGATATGAGTATTGTTGTGGAGGAGGTTGGTTGTATTGAGGAGGTGGATAGTAGGGTTCTTGGGGTGGTGGATAGTAGGGTTCTTGAGGTGGATATAGATAATACTGCTGGAAATGTGGTGGGTAATATGGATTAGGAGGTTGGTGGTTGTTGGGACAATCTTGGTATTTTGATTAGATCCCAAAACCCCTGATGAATTTGCCTAAGTATAGTGTTCAGGATAAAATAGCTCAGGATAGTTAGGTCAGAGATTCAGTACAGAAGGACCGTACTGAAGACTGAAGAATATTGGAGTCGACCCAATTTACTGAAGTCTGAAGTGTAAACCATTCTGAAGAAGTCAGTCAGTCTCGCTGAAGATTGTCTGTTCTGAAACTGAAGATCGAAGCCTGCTGATTCTTCCTGAGGATTAATCCTGAAGTACCATTGTCTGATGTTTCTACTGAATACACTAAGCATGTTCAGGACAGAACTCAGTCAGTGAAGAGTAAGTATTACCTATCAGGCTGTGCTGAATGCACATAGGACCTGACTTGGGCCTTGGTTCAGTTTACCTGAATCCTGTAAGTCCGAAGCAAAAAGGTAACACATACTGAGCTGAATAACCTATCAGGCTGTGAGGAATGCACAGAGGACCTGACTTAGGTTGTGGTTCAGAATACCTGAATCATGTCAGTCCAAAGCAGAAAGGTTATTTATGCTATGGGACAAGAGACAAAAAGAATGTCAGTAAGACTCCATTAAGGCACACGTTCAGACTGAGTTATTACAAGAGACTCAGAGCATTGAATGTACGAGGAAGGATAAATGTCTGAAGGTCAACTAGCCGTTATAACGGAGAGCCAATGATCTTTCAACACGTAAGCACGGAGTCTGCGCAGCATTTAATGCGGCATTTAATGCGTCTCAAAAGGTTGCAGGTGATGTGACAACTTGCCAGAATAAGCATGGCGGGTAGGTCGAACAGTATTTCTAGCCTGCAATCTACCTAAAATAGGAAAGATTTGATTTGATCTCCTCCAACGGATCTATTTTGAATCTCGCCTATAAATATGGAGAACCTTGCACCCATACAAGGCTAACGGGAAATTTCCAAGAGAACTCTCAAGAATCCAAGAACACAAAGCATATCATAAACAACACTCTGCAATTAAATTTTCCCTAGTGTTGTAGTAGGATTCACTCTGTATTTGCTTAGATCGATAGCTCTAATATTTAGCACTGATTTGTATTGCTAGAGCTATCTTAGTTGGAAACCAGAATACCAAACCTCTCAAAGTGTGAGATAGGTTGGTTAGAAGGACTGGGACTTGTAAAACGCCCAGGGGTCAGTTCCTAAGAGAGGAAGTTGGCTATTCGTGTCCCTTGGCACGTAAAACCCAAGTACCTATCCTCAGGGTTTTGAGGATAGCTTCCTGTTAAATCAGGTCGTGGACGTAGGAGTTGGTTATCTCCGAACCACATTAAAAAGTCCCCTGTGTGCTGATTTACTGTTTTGTTCTGGATCATAAATGTCATCATATTAAACTGAATATACTGCATTGGTTTTAACTTCAGGACTGAATCAATCATCCTGAATCTGAATACTGTGCACTCAGCCTTAACCACCTATTTACTAAGCAACTCAGAGAAAACGTTTTCAGAAACTAAAACGAGTAGAATCTAAGGGCTCACTTTCCGCACGTACTCTGACTCACTGAGATAGTTGTCCAACTGACTCGCTTCCGAGCAGTCAGTAGGTTTGTTATCTCTACTGAGTCTCCGAGCACTTTACTCTTACTCAGCTTATCTGACTCGTTACTGAACCGTCCCTGCTGCCCCTGCGGACATTCAGCATACTGAGTACTTCAGAGATTTCTGACTGAGTACGTTAGAGCATTTTTCTGAGTCTTTCAGAAAAATCTGACATCAGTGTATTCCCCCCCCATACACTGATCTAACTCGTTTCGGGACCAACAGTGGTACTCGGGCTGATATGGATCAGAAAGATTTGTGTATGGTAGAGAAGAATCTGGGTTAGGGTTTCCCCTATTCTCCATGAACATCATCACCATTCTCCTAAAACTCTTGCTTTCTTCTACCACCCGAGCTAATGTGTCATGATTGATTAGGGTCATAATTGCATGTCTTAGCACTCATTTCTATATGCTTTTGATGATATAATGTTCATATTTGACCCTATTATGCGTATTTAACCCTTTTTTACTAGGAAGTTGTGATTGTAGGTGAAAACGAGCAAAATAAGGAAGAAATGAGCAAGATCGGAAAAAGTCCAAATTCTGGAGTTAAGCAAAATGGAGAAATTACTATCCTATGTTGAAGAACTTGAAGATAGGGTCGCAACGAAAGAAGAATCGGAGTTCTAGAGCTCAAGATATGACAAAAACAAGGAAGTCACGCATCGACCGAGACTAAGGCCTCGGGCGACACGGACTCCTTCCACGGAAGACAAGCATCGCGCGACCTCATTACCTGGAAAGACAGGCATTTTTTGAGCTAGATGTCGACCAAGCCTGGTCGACAGTTGCTCAACTCTTGGACGACAAGAGGGCTTTTTGTCGAGCAAGTTGTCGCCCGAGTGGTCGACAGGCCTACAGTTCTTGGGCGACAGCAGCTCAGTTTTCTTGGATTTTCAGGGCTATTTTTGTATTTTCGTGCGTTTTAATGAAGGGCATCTTAGTCAATGATCCAAGGGCACTATATATACTTCCATCTCAGATTTTCTAAGGACTTTTATCATTTTTCTTAGATTCATATTCTCTCACTAGATTAGGAGAAGTTAGAGGTAGTTTCCAAGTGGTGTTCTTAGATTTCCATTTACGATTTCGACGATTTCTTGTTATCTACCGTTTGGATCGACGATCAGTTTTCTCCTGCATTCTTATCATAGCTCAAGCTACATTTCTACAGATTGATTTTCAATTTCTATTGTCGGATCATTTTCTAGCTTTTAGAGGTAATATTGTATCTTTTCAATTCCAATTGTAATAGGTAAATTCTTGAAGACTTTGTATAATTCCTGCATAATGATGATTGCTATTGTTTCAATTTCTTTTACGTTTACCAAATTAGCCATGGGCTAATCCCTTAGTGTGTTGGTGTATGACTCCTATGGAGTAGTATGGTGATTATGTTGA
>JAPKLY010001177.1:0-60291 GCA_026898435.1 Prunella vulgaris
AATATTGAGTCGCCCTTGAAATCTCTTGAAGAGATTCGTCCTGAAGATGAGAATCCTAGTCAAAATACACATGCACAAGCAAACAATGACACTAGGATTGCAGAATCACCAAGCCAAATTATTTTGGGAAATGAAGAGGATTTGGTTGATGTGAATATCGAAGTTTCAACGAACTTAATAAATACAGGAGAAATTTATAATAGAAATACTACTGTAATCGACAACATTTTTGCAGCCTAAATTTCTCTTTTTGTTTCAAATAATGAACTAGATCCAGAACCCAAAACCATAGCCGAGGGTCGGTAGCGCTCAGATTTGGTGAAATGGGAAGAAGCAATTAAGGCAGAGCTAGACTTACTAAATAAATGAAAAATATTCGGTTCTATCGTACGTACCCCTAAAAATTTTATCCATGTAGGATACAAATGGGTATTTGTATGAAAATTAAATGAAAACAATGAAATAGTGAGATACAAAGCGAGATTAGTAGCTCAAGGGTTTTCGTATCCGGTATTGATTTCGATCAAACCTATTCTTCTGTTATGTATGGAATAATGTTCCGCTTCTTAATATCCCTGACAGTAAAATTAAACTTAGAAATGCAGTTAATGGACGTAGTTCCCGCATATTTTTACGGATCATTAGATACTGATATCTATATGAAAATCCCTGATGGATTAAAGATTCCCAAGATGCGGAATAATGAAGATCGTAGTATGTTCAATATAAAACTACAACGATCATTATACAGTTTAAAACAATCAGATCGAATGTGGTATAATCGACTTAGTGAATTCCTCCTGAAGAAGGATTATGTAACTAATGAAGCTTTTCCTTGTGTATTCATAAAGAAATCACTTAATGGTTTTTGTAACATCTCAGTATATGTTGATGGTCTAAACATAATAGGAACAAAGAAAGAGATTGAAGAAGCAAGTTCAATCTTAAAGATAGAATTCGAAATGAAAACTTTGGGTAAAACCAAGTTTTGTCTCGGCCTGCAGATCGAGTACCTCCCTGAAGGAATCCTAATACACCAGTCAACCTACTTAAGGAAAGTGTTGGATAGATTCAATATGGATAAATCTCATCCACTAAGTACACTAATGGTTGTCCATTCCCTTGAAGTGAAAAAAGACCCATTTAGACCTAAAGGAGATACCAAAGAGATATTAGGACCTGAAGTACCTTATCTTAGTGCGATTGACGCATTACTCTATCTTGCAAACTGCACTAGATCGGATATTGCTTTTGCAGTGAACTTACTTGCAAGATTGAGTGCCTCTCCTACAAGAAGGCATTGGAATGTTGTGAAACACGTCTTAAGATATCTTCAAGGTTCACAAGATTTTGATTTGTTTTATCAAAGAAACCAAGACAAAACACTATGTTGGTCCCTTAAAGTGGTCAAGGTCTGGGGGGGGGGGGGGGGGTTGACCTTACCTCCAACATAAAATTTTTCAAACTTTTCAAAAAGAGGGGTTCTAGAACCTTACAGTAGCCTTTTTAAAGTTCAAAATAACAAGTCTACAAGAGTTTTAGAAACTGGACCACAAAGGTTACAGCTGTGGACTTGAAAAGTCTGCAGCTGCAGAGTTCAAAAACTTTGCAAAATAAAAGATCACTTGTAGACAAAGTATCAGAGGAGTTCTCACAATTAAAATTATATTGAGAATACTCTATTGTGCAGCGGAATAAAAGTGAGTGTTAATGAAAAACAATATAAACAAACTTAACAACTGAGTGACTTATGAAAGTCTACAGCTGTAGAGTCAGTTTTTCTTTGTGAAAACCATAAAGTTTTATGCACTCAGGTTTCAAAGGAATGATGAATGTAACAAATAAATTAAATATGCAGAACAAGAAATTAAATGACAGAAAGTAAATAGACCAGTTTTATAGTGGTTCAGTGTCTATAAAAAGACCACCTACATCCACTGTTACACCACTCAGGTGCCAAATGCACTAAGATGAGATCACTCAGATCAATACAAGTAGTTCCCCCTTAGAACTAGGTTCACTCAGATTCATATTCTAAAAAGAGATTAAACTACCCTATTCACTCAGAATGTAACTCACAAAGAGTTTTACAAAACCTCACAAAGAGATATCTACATTAAGTAGAAATTAAAACAGGTGAGGGAACAACAACAAAAGAGTGTGATTATCTCTAAGAAAATCCTAACCAACTAACCTATGAATCACAAAGAATAAAAACAAATAAGGCTCTCTCAGAAATTTGTTGCCTGTAGACTTGCTTAGGCAGAATGCTTGTGTGCTCAGGGTTGTTGTTGTTGCTTCCTCTGAGGACTTCTTCTATTTATAGATTGAGTGGTGTGACTTATCCGTTGGAAATTCAAATTTGAAATCCGGATAAGGCTCCTCTCTCTCCATTTGGCATGTGTGAAGTGGTCTTCATCCTTCACACAGGATAGTACTGATTGTACTATTGTCCTTTTCTTCAGAATTCTGGCTGTCTTGTAACTAATCTTCATTATCCTCCAGAATTAAAGAAATAACCTCCATTTAAGTACATTTTAGTGAGTGCATGGGAGCTACACTATTTGTGCTTAAGGGTCTTCATAATCTTGAAAAATCTCTGACTTGTACCACCTCTTCAAACGGTTCTTTGCAGCTGTAGAGTCTTCAACCTTGCAGCTGTAGAGTCCTGTCAAGAAGAAAAATTGGATGTAGAGAAACCTTACAGCTGTAGGGTCATGTCTAGCTGTAGAATGATCAAGTATACAGCTGCAGACTTCACTTACCACTATAAATTTCAAACACCAATTTCCTTAGCACAAGTGCTAGATTAATATAACCAAATAAACCACATTGTTTTGCATACATTAAAATCTAGGCCAAGGTACTCAACAATTTCCCCCTATTTTGATGTTGGCAAAACAAACAATAAAGACAATAAGATATTGTCTTATAAGTAACAGAACTAGAACAACACAAAGCAGAACAAAACAAAGCAATAAAAAAAAATAGAACAAAGCACAAAGCTGCATAAACTAAAAGGGTTCAAGATACAGCTTACAATAGATAGATAGACTAAAAACTAAAATGTTTTAGTGTCTAATCTAGAACAATATCTTCATCTTCTTTTGTGCTTGGGATCAGCATCATCTTCTTTATCATCTTCATCAGATTCATCTTGTGGCTTTAGAATCCCTTGCTCCACCAGCTTCATGTTCTTCTCATCCTCTTCAAAATACTTCATCATCATCTGAAGTTCATAAGCTTCAAACTCTTCTTCTTCTTCCTTCTTTGACTTGAATACCCTCTTAGGTAATGGATTTCTTTTGATCTTCCCACCAAGGAGCCGAACATTGTCTCATTTGTATAGAGATCCATCAGCCTTCAGGTCTTTGAACTTCTGGAATCTATCTTTCTTGAGTTTAATCCTCTTAATGACTGTACGTCTGTTGCATATACTCAAGAATTCTTTCCAAAGGTTATCAAACTCAGTCTTCATTTGCTTTACCCTCTCATCAGAATCTTCAGCATGTATCATGCTTAATGGTTGAGCATTCAATGGTTGAGCAGTGACAACAACTGTAGACTCTTCAAACTCTTTCTTTCTCTGTTTCTCTTTCTCTTCCTTCTCTTTTTCTTCTTTCTCTTTCTTTCTTTCTCTTGATACTTTTACTGTCTGTTCCCAATAATCAAAAGGTTTCTGAGATGAGTGAGCTGTAGGTTTCTGAACTGTAGATTTAGGGAGCTTTATGATTATGCTTCCTTTAGAGCTTCCCTTCATCTGCTCAGGTTGAGACTTTTCTTCTGATTGATCTCCCAGTCTCATGGACAAGTCTTTGGATTTGGCAGCTTCAAGTTCCTTTGCCCAAGACTTTCCAATATCCTTCACATTTTCAAGAATGTCTTCAGTGACTTTTTCTCCTTCTTTAATTTCTTCTTCAATCTTGCT
The DNA here is from genome assembly GCA_026898435.1 of Prunella vulgaris. Taxonomy (NCBI): domain Eukaryota; kingdom Viridiplantae; phylum Streptophyta; class Magnoliopsida; order Lamiales; family Lamiaceae; genus Prunella; species Prunella vulgaris. The sequence continues at coordinate 3,929 of JAPKLY010001177.1, forward strand.
TTCCCTTTTTTTGCCAACATCAATGTGTGACAAAATGGTGTTAAGCTTGATCATAAGATCATTATTCAGATTCTCATTCCCAGTTATCATCTTGGTCATCTCATTCTTCATACTCTCCACTTCAACCTTCAAATTGAAAGAATCATCTTTCATCAGATTGATATCAGACTGTAGAGTAGTGATTTCTCTTGTCTTCTTAATAACATCCTTCCTTATCAATTCATTCTGAGCCAGTAAACTGTCCACAACAGCTTTGAAATTCTTTTCAAGAATTTTCTTCTCTTCCAGGCTTCTCTCTTCAAACTTCTTTACTAAGTCTTCCATACATCTCTTCACATTTTTGAGAAATGAGAGCATCAGGTACTCTCTTAACTTGTTTGAGAATTTCTGCTTCAATTCCTTTCAGGGAATCCTCCATCTTTTTCAATTGGGATACAACCTCTTTAGGTGTCTGTAGGCAATTAAAATTAATTGCCGAAATAAAAAAATAACATGTAAAAATTACATGTTAAAATAATTTATTATTGTGAATTAAATAAATTTAATTTCTAATTAATAAATTGAATTGGGCCTTAAAAGCCTAATAAATTGAATTGGGCTTCTAAAAATCCAATTAAACATTTTGGGCCTCTAAAGTCCAATTAATTGTTCCGGATTTTTAAAGTCATGAAGCCCAATCTTTAAAAAGCCCAAGAAATCAGATATTCATGAATATCTTTGAAGATTGTAAAATCTGAGATATTTTAGGAATATTCCCAAATAATATCCAAATAATATCTCTTGGCCCATCAAATCTAGCCCACAAATCTAGAATTCTACACCTATAAATAGGGTCTCATTCTAGTCATTTTATACACAACAAGGAGTCGGGAAGATTAGAGCTCAGAGAGAAGCATCAAGATCCAAGACTTCGAGCAACTTTGAAGATTCAAAGGCGTTCTTCACTATCTTCAAAAGCGTTCTTCAAGTTCTTCATCGATAAAGAGTTTTGATCCGGGATCACGGTGCGAAGCCTCCGGTCAACGTTCTTCATAAACAACGGCGATTGATTAGAGAAATACGGCGTGAAGCCCCTCCAATCAACGTCATCCATACATCCTCAACGGCGATCAACATCACTCACCTACGACGACATCAACATAGAGAGTCCAAAGGTGAACACTCAACAAAGTCCTTCCATAAGGCAATATTAATATCAACTTCAACATCAACTCCGGACTCAACTCCGACATAACAACAAAGTCCTTCCGACAAGGCAACGTTAATTCTAAACAAGGCTCAACGCCCTCGAATTAACGTCCAACACCAAAATTAACATCGGACTTAACTCCGAAAATTCCGCAAATCAAGTCAAGACCAAGTCAAGACTCGAAGAGAAGAATCAGAGGATCGAACAGAGATTGGACCAAACAATCGCTTGATATTTCTTATATTCAAACAAATAAATATTCTTTGTAATTTTCTTTTTTGCAATATTAATAAAAGAGTTTATTAATTTTTTGTGAAAATTTGCAGGTTACAAATTTTGGCACGCCCAGTGGGACAACTCTACCTCTCATCTCTTCTCTTCAAAGAACTTAAGTTTTCAACATGACTCCGTTCAAGATCAAGCTCGTGAGGACTGTTGAAGAATCATCAATCATGGACCACGAAGACGTGAATGCCATCACTAGGAGTATGTCGAAGGACTCTCAATCATTCACCTCTTCCATTAAGGCTGTTGAGGAAGATGTTCCACATGCCGCTGCAAACGATGAGAATACCTCGACAAACTCAACTCCCCGTTCCGGATCAAGTTCATCATCAGCTCCTAGTGTTGTCGAGGTGATGACAACGAATGCCACAACCGTTGAAGAACAACTAGCAAGTTTGGTTCAACTCATGCAAGAATTCAAGACGCATATCCAAGAGCAAGACGCTAAGATCGCTCAACTCATGGGCAAGATCGACAAGCCCGAGTCAAGCCGTACTAAGGGAAAAGAAGTCCTAGAGCAAAATGAAGATGAAGAGTTCGTTGAACGACCACCGACGGAACGTGGTTCGATCTCAAAAGAGCTTCATATCACCCCGGGGGGTTTAGTCTCAATTGATCAGATAAGAGAAGTCATATTCGAGACAATGAAAGACAAGATTGGAGAGGACTCCAAATCTTCCTTCACCGTCAACAAGCCCTATGCAAAGAGAATTGACAACTTGAAGATGCCGGCGGGCTACCAACCTCCCAAATTCCAACAATTCGATGGGAAAGGGAATCCAAGACAACACATTGCTCAATTTGTGGAAACTTGCAATAACGGGGGCACATACGGAGACTGCTTGGTGAAGCAGTTTGTGCGCTCATTGAAGAGGAATGCATTCGAGTGGTATGTCGACCTATGCGACAACTCGATTGATAGTTGGGAGCAGATGGAGCAAGAATTTCTCAGTCGGTTCTACAACACTCGAAGAACTGTTAGCATGGTTGAGTTGATGAACACTCGTCAATGGAAAGAAGAATCGGTGATTGATTATATAAACTGGTGGAGAAACTTGAGTTTGAATTGTAAAGATAGACTATCCGAAGCTTCGGCGATCGAGATGTGCATCCAAGGGATGCAGTGGGGTCTTCGATACATCCTCCAAGCTATTCAACCAAGAAGTTTTGAAGAGTTGACTACTAAGGCTCACGACATGGAGATTAGTATGCAAACTAGCGGGGTCGATGGTCCACCAATTCAAGAGTCTCGCAGATTTAAAGACAAGCCAGGAGTTAACAAAGGGGGTAAGCCCTTGTTGGTCCCGAAATGAGTTAAATCAGTATATGGGGGGAATACACTGATGTCAGATTTTTCTGAAAGACTCAGAAAAATGCTCTAACGCACTCAGTCAGGATTCCCTGAAGTACTCAGTATGCTGAAGGTCCACAGGGGCAGCAGGGACGGTTCAGTAACAAGTCAGATAAACTGAGTGTGAGCAATGTGCTCGGAGGCTCAGTAGAGATAACAAACCTACTGACTGCTCAGAAGCAAGTCAGTTGGACCACTATCTCAGTGAGCCAGAGTACGTGCGGAAAGTGAGCCCTTAGATTCTACTCGTTTTAGTTTTTGAAAACGTTTTCTCTGAGTTCCTTAGTAAATTGGTGGTTAAGGCTGAGTGCACAATATTCAGATTCAGGATGATTGATTCAGTCCTGAGGTTAAAACCAATGTAGTATGTTCAGTTTAATAAAGATGACAGTTATGATCCTGAACAGAACAGTAAATCAGCGCACAGGGGACTTTTTAACGTGGTTCGGAGATAACCAACTCCTACGTCCACAACCTGATTTAACCGGAAGCTATCCTCAAAACCCTTAGGATAGGTACTTGGGTTTTACGTGCCAAGGGACACGAGTAGCCAACTTCCTCTCTTAGGAACTGACCCCTGGGCATTTTACAAGTCCCAGTCCTTCTAACCAACCGATCTCACACCTTGAGTGGTTTGGTATTCTTGTTTCCAACTAAGATAGCTCTAGCAATACAAAACAATGCTAAATAATAGAGCTATCGATCTAAGCAAATACAGAGTGCATCCTACTACAACACTAGGGAAATTTAATTGCAGAGTGTTGTTTATGATATGCTTTGAGTTCTTGGATTCTTGAGAGTTTTCTCTTGGAAATTTCCCGTTAACCTTGAATGGGTGCAAGGTTCTCCATATTTATAGGCAAGATTCAAAATAGATCTGTTGGAGGAGATCAAATCAAATCTTTCCTATTTTAGGTAGATTGCAGGCTAGAAATACTGTTTGACCTACCCGCCATGCTTATTCTGGCAAGTTGTCACATCACCTGCAACTTTTTGAGATGCATTAAATGCCGCATTAAATGCTGCGCAGACTCCATGCATACGTGTCGAAAGATCATTGGCTCTCCGCTATAACGGCTAGTTGACCTTCAGACATTTATCCTTCCTCGTACATTCAATGCTCTGAGTTTCTTGTTAGTAACTCAGTCTGAACGTGTGTCTTAATGGAGTCTTACTGACATTCTTTTTGTCTCTTGTCCCATAGCATAAATAACCTTTTGCTTTGGACTTACATGATTCAGGTGATCTGAACCACGGCCTGAGTCAGGTCCTATGTGCATTCAGCACAGCCTGATAAGTTATTCAGCTCAGTATGTGTTACCTTTTTGCTTCGGACTTACAGGATTCAGGTGAACTGAACCAAGGCCTAAGTCAGGTCCTATGTGCATTCAGCACAGCCTGAAAGGTGACACTTACTCTTCACTGACTGACTTCTGTCCTGAGTATGCTTAGTGTACTCAGTAGAAACATCAGCCAATGGTACTTCAGGATTGACTTCAGGATGAATCAGCAGGCTTCGATCTTCAGCTTCAGAACAGACAATCTTCAGCGAGACTGACTGACTCCTTCAGAATGGTTTACGCTTCAGACTTTAGTAAATTGGGTCGACTCCAATATTCTTCAGTCTTCAGCATGGTCCTCCTGTACTGAATCTCTAACCTAACTATCCTGAACTATTTTATCCTGAACAACTATACTTAGGCAAATTCATCAGGGGTTTTGGGATCTAATCAAAATACTTAGATTGTCCCAACAGCCCTTCACTAAAACTTCAAGCAAGGAATCGATGCCGGTAACCGCAACAACAGTTAAGTTCCGAAGAGTTGAAAGCGAGGCAAATGACAAAGAGAAAACATTGTGCAAGATAACATGCCGAGGAGACCAACTTTGAAAGAGAGGCTACAAAGGCAATATCCATTCCTAGAATCGGCATTTTCGATGACTTGATCAAGGCACAACTCTTTGAGCTACTGGAAGCAAAGAGGCCGGACGAGGTTGGGCACACGGAAGATCCCAAGTATTGCAAGTATCATCGGATGGTGGGACATTTGATTCAAGATTGTTTCGTATTCAAGGACATAGTCATGCGACTAGTCGAACAAGGAAAGATTATCTTGGAAGAAAGCAAGACCATGGCCAACGTCCTCTTGGTGGAGAATAGCGAAGCTTCACACCGAACGATTGATGAGGAAAGCGACAAGTCATGCCAGTCAAATGATAAAGACGATGATCACTCAGCAGATGTGATCTTCATGGATGATGATCTACTACTTGGTTCACAATCTCATAATCGGCCACTGTTCGTGATGGGATATACTTTACAACAAAAAGTGAACAGAATTCTAATCGATAGAGGTTCAGGAGTGAACATATTACCTCTAAGGACAATGACAAAGTTGGGGATCTCAACAGATGAACTCGAAAGTAGCCGTTTGATGATCCAAGAATTCAACCTAGAAGGACAAAGAGCTCTCGGCACGATCACTCTATACTTGCTAATTGATGAGATGGCTTCAGCCGTATTCTTCCACGTCATAGATGCAAGGACATCATACAACATGCTCTTAGGACGTCCATGGTTGCACAGATATGGCGTAGTACCTTCCACATTACACCAATGCTTCAAGTACCGCGATGGCAATACGATAAAGACGGTGTTTGGCGATGATAAACCGTTTACCAAAGCAGAATCTTACTTTACGGATGCTAAGTATTTTTATAAGAATACAAAGCCTACAAAAAGTGAAGACGGTCCTTTGGAGGAAGCAATAGAAGATAAACGAGATAGAAAATGTGAGGCTTCTTCTGGCATCGACAAGGGCAAGCAACTTTGTGAAGATGTTGAAGCATTAGAAGAGTTAATTCTTCCCTTGACCAAGCTCGATAGCGTAAAGAAACCTTCTTCACAACTGCTCAAAGGATTCACTCGTCCCGTCCAAGGAGCTAAGACCGAACATGGAAATGTATCGCTAGCTGTCATCATGGGGGCATATAGTCCTCAAGCCTTCAATCTTCTTGTCAAAGCCGGATATGATCCGAAAGGGAGCAAAGCATCCAAAGGGTCGCATCATGAAGCACCTAAGAAATTGGAATCCACTCCAAGAGTACCAAGGAGAGGTGGTCTCACCATCAAAAGTACAAGATTCGGCTTAGGGTACACTGCCCAAAGCCCCATACGCATCGCAATCAAAAGAGCAAGTGTGAATCAAATCACAGATGAAGATGTTCTGCCAATGGGAGAAGCACTTGATGAGGAAGAGAGAAAGATGACACGAACCTCTGCCTTTGAAAGATTGGGAAGTAAGCGCCAAAGATCGACAACAGTCTTCGAGAGGTTAGGGTCGCATGGGAGACGTAGTCATCAAATAACGGCAACTGTCTTTGAGAGGTTGGGACCACTTAAGGTGAAGCATCGCGAAGAATCAAGAATTGTTGAAACTTCAAACTCCCAAAAGCTACGAAGTCGAGTTCCTTCCTGCATGAAACGACAAACCCACCTAATTGCATCTTGTGGGGAGACTTTGACGGCAAAGGTACATACAATAATCTACACCAAGACCGATGAAAATGAGGAAGACGTGGTCTCATCTAACTTCGTCAACACTCGCATAGTCCAATGGCCAGATCTTCGAGATATAGAAAGCTCTCTACGAAGAAAACTAGACCTCATGATCAGAAATGGATATATCGTCGAAATGAACAACATACAAGTGACCCTAATTAGAGGAAGAGATGGTCAAGTAAGAGTATGTGTGGACTTTTCAAGAGGATCCGATGAAGAAATTGCTACCGTAAATCACATTACTGTTTGCGAAGATAATCAGATGGAAGAAGAATTTGTTGAAGATGCTCCTTCGGAACTTGAAGAAGGTGTTAAAGCAACAGTCGATGAGCTAAAAAAAATCAACTTGGGTGACGCTAATGATCCACGACCAACCTACTTGAGTGCTTTATTGACAAGTGATGAAGAAGAAGCTTACATCGAGCTACTACAAGAGTTTAAAGATGTCTTTGCATGGTCATACAAGGAAATGCCGGGTTTGGATCCAAAGGTCGCAGTGCATCATCTCTCAATCAAAGAAGGAGTTCGCCCAGTTAAGCAAGCTCAACGCAGTTTCGACCAGATCTAGTCCCATTGATTGAAGAAGAAGTTAACAAGCTCATTGAAGTTGGTTTCATCCGAGAAGTAAAATACCCCACATGGATTTCAAGCATTGTTCCAGTGAGAAAGAAGAATGGCCAAATCCGTGTTTGTGTTGACTTTCGAGATCTAAATATTGCATGTCCCAAGGATGATTTTCCACTGCCCATTGCCAAACTTATGATTGATGCAACAACGGGTCATGAAACTCTAACTTTCATGGATGAGTCATCAGGCTATAACCAGATTCGGATGTCGCCAAAGGATGAGGAACTCACTGCATTTCGTACTCCAAAAGGAATTTGTTGCTACAAAGTGATGCCCTTCGGACTAAAGAATGCCGGTGCTACATATCAAAGGGCCATGCAAAAGATTTTCAATGACATGCTCCACAAGAACGTAGAGTGCTACATGGATGACTTAGTGGTGAAGTCAAAGAAGAGAGAAGATCACCTTCATGATCTAAGGAAAGTTTTTGAACGTCTAAGACGCTACCAACTTAAGATGAACCCGTTAAAATGTGCATTTGGAGTGAAGTCGGGAAAGTTTCTTGGGTTTGTTGTTTGCCATCGAGGAATTGAAATTGAGCAAGCAAAGATCGATGCAATCTTGAAGATTCCGAAACCTCAAAACATTCACGAGCTTAAAAGCATACAAGGAAAGTTAGCATATCTTAGAAGATTCATATCAAACTTGGCAGGGCAATTTCAGCCATTCAGCCGCCTCATGAAGAAAGGATCACCGTTTATATGGGATGAGTCATGCAGCAACGCCTTCAAAAGTATCAAGTCCTACTTAATGAAGCCACCCGTGTTGATCACCCCGGCACATGGGCGCCCATTGATTCTTTACATTGTTGCTCAAGAATGCTCGGTAGGGGCTCTACTTACACAAGTAAATGAAGAAGGAAAGGAAAGCATGTTGTACTACTTGAGTAGAAGGATGACTCCGAACGAGTTGAAATATTCTCCGATCGAGAAGCTTTGTCTAGCATTGATATTTGTGATTCAGAAGTTGAAGCATTACTTTCAAGCCCACACCATTCATCTTGTGTCAAAGGCTAATCCATTGAAGTATGTCATGACAAAGCTAGTTCTTTCAGATCGACTTGCGAGATGGTACCTCCAACTGCAATAGTTTGAAATTGTATATGTACCCCAAAAGGCCGTGAAGGGGCAAATCCTCGCCGATTTCCTTGCCGACCATCCAATGCCTGCCGAATGGGAACTATCGGACGATTTCCCAGATGAAGATGTCTTAGCTGTTGATGTATCTCCTCCTTGGAAGATGTACTTTGATGGGTCTGCTCATAGAGAAGGAGCCGGTGCCGGGGTCGTGTTCGTGACTTCCGATAGAGAGGTGCTACCATATTCTTTCACCTTGACAAAAAACTGCTCAAACAACGTTGCCGAGTATCAAGCACTCATACTTGGATTGGAAATGGCAGTGGATGTCAAGCAACTACGCCTTAAGGTGTATGGAGATTCTAAGTTGATAGTGAACCAAGTGCTTGGATTGTATGAAGTCAAGAAGCCCGAGCTGCTCCCATATCACAAATACGCTCAACGGCTTATGAATTATCTTGGAGGTGTAGAGATCGATCATATTCCAAGGAAGGATAACAAGCAAGCTGATGCCTTGGCAAAACTTGCTTTCGCAATCGCCCTACCCGAAAAGGAAGTCCGCATACCAATATGAAAAAGTTGGGTCATGCCACCTATCTTTGAAAATGAATCTGATGAAGAAGAAGAAGAAAGTCATGCCGTTGAAGTATATGAAATCGAGAAAGAAGATTGGCGTCAGCCGTTCGTTGACTACTTGAAATATGAAAAGTTGCCAAGTGATGTGAAGCAAAGAGTTGATATCAAATGTCGAGCTCCTCGATTTATATATTACAAAGGTGTACTCTACAGACGATCATTTGATGGGATCTTCTTGAGATGTCTAAGTGATGAAGAGACTAGTCAAGCAATGGAAGAAGCTCACTCAGGAATCTGCGGTGCTCATCAATCGGGGCCTAAGTTGCATTTTCGAATAAAAAGAATGGGTTACTACTGGCCTACCATGGTAAAAGATTGCATGGAGTATGCGTGAAGATGTCAAGCATGTCAGTTTCACACGAATCTCATCCACCAGCCGCCGGAACCACTACATCCAACCGTCGCCTCTTGGCCATTCGATGCTTGGGGTCTTGATGTGGTCGGGCCGTTGACAAAGTCCTCCGGTAGGCATCAATACATTCTAGCTGCAACCGATTACTTTTCTAAGTGGGCCGAAGCTGTGCCGTTGAGGGAAGTGAAGAAAGAGAATGTCGCTGATTTTATCCGCATCAATATCATCTACAGATATGGGGTTCTGCGCTACATCATCACCGATAATGGGACGTCATTCAGCAACAGTCACATTGATAAACTTTGTCAGAAGTTCGACTTCAAGCAAAGAAAGTCTTCTATGTACAACGCAGCTGCAAACGGACTTGCCGAAGCCTTCAACAAAACCTTGTGCAACTTGTTGAAGAAAGTGGTGTCTAAATCGAAGCGGGATTGAAACGAGCGAATGAGTGAAGCACTATGGGCATATCGAACCACTTTTAGAACACCCACACAAGCTACTCCTTACTTCTTAGTGTACGGTGTTGAAGCAGTCGTTCCTCTTGAGAAACAGATTCCGTCTTTAAGGATGGCAATACAAGAAGGTTTGATGGTGGAAGAAAATGCACGTTTGCTCCTTGCAGAGTTGGAAGCTCTTGATGAGAGAAGACTTGAAGCTCAACAAAGACTGGAATTTTATCAAGCTCGCCTATCTAGAACATTCAATAAGAAAGTGAAGATGCGTTTTTTCCAAGTTGGTGATTTGGTGCTTCCCATAAGAAGACCCATCATAATCACTCATCGTGTTGGGAATAAATTCTTGCCTAAGTGGGACGGTCCGCATATGGTGAAGGAAGTCTACACGAATGTGCATACAAATTGATCTCGGAAGATGGTGTGATCATTGGTCCCATAAATGGGAAATTCCTCAAATGCTATTACGCATAAATCCGAGTATGCTCCTCGATGCACGAGCCTAAACTGCATGTTGCTCCTCGATGCACGAGCCTAAACTGTATGTTGCTCCTCGATGCACGAGCCTAAACTACATGTTGCTCCTCGACGCATGAGCCTAAACTGCATGTTGCTCCTCGACGCACGAGCCTAAACTGCATGTTATTCCTTGACGCACGAGCCTAAACTGCATGTTGCTCCTGGTCCGCACGAGGATAAACTGTGTACGACAACCACCAAAGATGATTACATGTGGTTAAACTGTTAACTTGTCCCACAAAAGGTGTTTAAGTGGTTAAATAACACCCTACTCGACTATGGTAGTAAAAAGTATACGTCCCTCCTGGCCCGCATGAGGTTAAACTCTGTACGGCCCCCCCCCAAAAATCAAATCAAATTTCCCCTTTGAACTACGTTTTGACTTGATCCTCTTTTTAAGAGGTACGTAGGCAGCTTAGAAATCTTTCTAAGTTCAGTTATAACTCAAGACCATCTTATCATGTTTGAAGCATACAAGATGAAAACAAGATTCATAAGTAAAGAAAAGTAACTCAAGATAATTTTATCAAGTTTGAAACATGCAAGAAGATTCATAAGTAAAGAAGGAAAGGCTCAAAAGCATGAAAGAGAGAACAAGTGTTGAAGATAAATAAATGAAATTGATAAAGAAATTCATAGTCTCAACATCCAAAAAGAGAACAAGCAAACAAAATAGAAATAGAAGTTCAACAAAAATATGGCTAAGCTAAGCTAAGTAAAGAGGCTAAGATCTTCCAACTCCTTCAAACACATCTCCAAGTCGAGCTTCGCGTCCTTCAAATCCTTAGTCGCAGTCTCTTCTATCGAAAAAGTGTTAGTGATAACGGAGACTTGATTCTGAGCATCCAAAAGTTCCGCTTCAACACTTTCAAGTGATGTTTGTTGCCGCTGCAGCGTCTTGTCCAAATTTTGCTTCTCTCTTTTTCAACTTATCGATCTTGTCCCTAACTGTTTCCAAACTCGCCTTGGTGGTTTCAATTTCTAAACAACTCTCAACTTGCTTTGCCTCAATGCTTCGGAGTACGCCATTAGCTTCGGCTAGCTGTTTATCAAGAGCCTCTTTTGACGGTCCGTCGGCAGACTTCGATCTTGCTCCATCATAACAATCCACCATCGTTAAGAGAAGTGCTAGGAATGTCTCTACAATGGAGGAGTCAAATTGAAAGAAATCCTTTATCTCGGCCAATACGTAGTACACTTCATCCTTCATGGAAGATAGCGAATCAAGTGGAGTAGCTACTAGCTTTTCCCGAAGGTCCTTCCACGTGGCTAAGGCGAAATCCCGTTGGCGATCTCGAAAATACTTCTTCCCTTCAAACGCCAAAACCGCGGGGGCATGTGGCTCTTCCAAAACAGGAGAATCAACCACTTCCAAAGACTCAACTGAAGCTTCCCCTTTGCTATTATCATCAACAAGATCACTACCAAACACATCCGCGAGTGCCTAAGATAAGAAAATAAAAGCACATTTAATAAGATGACAAAGGAAAGAATATGTAGACTAATACCTCAGGAAAGAAAAGAAAAGAAAACCTTTTCACGTGAAGAAGGATGAACCGATCCTTTCACATGAACCGGAGACTTAACCACCGGAGACTTAACCATTTTCTTAGCCCTTTTCCAATGGCGTTCGGTGCTTTCGCTTTGACTTTCTTCCGGATGATTAGAAACATCCCTCTTGTGATCCGATTTAGCAGATGGTTCCGATGCATGCGCTTGAGAAGAAACTTTCGAACTATGATCTCCACTAATCCGAGGGTCATCCCGACGATCACGATCAACTACTATCACTTCCTTTGGCGGCACGTTAGCGGGCTTTGATTTGATCAAGTCAGCAATATGGACCTTAAGATAAGTACCACTAACTCGACCCCACCACGCTCTATAATCCGATGTAGAGTGCATCTTGAGATTTGCAACCATTGTTGGAAAACACACCTTGGAAAGAGACTTGCTGGAAGTAAGTTGCCTCCAATAGTGAACTGCTTTCTCAAAAGAAGCTTCGCGAAAGGTGTCAACCAACACTCCGGGATGATCTTGATAAAAACCAAACTGCCGACCAAACCGATGTAGACTATAAGGTTCAACGAAAGCACGAGCTCCTTGCCGCCAACTGAGGTAATGCCAACGAAGGCATATGAAGTAATACCAATGGAGCCGTTGAGCAATGCCACTATCCACATAACCAACGGGATCCGAATGAGGAAGAATATTACAAGCCCAAGAAACAAGCTCACCCTTATGAATCCGCTTGCGAGCATCTTCAGGACTATAGTGCTTCGCGCCATTCTCACCGGAGTATTGCACCATCATTGGTACGCGATGTTTATGGGCGGCCGAAAAATGCATTTTGAAGTATTGAGCCAACCAAGTATGGACAAAATGGATCGGAAATGCTAAGTGAGTCTTGGATTGTTTCGGTTGCTCCGAAAGATGATTCAAGCCTCGATAAATGCTCGCTAACATCGGGATTGCAAGGCCAACGGTCTTCCCCGAAGCCATTAAACTCGCCATCTTGAAAGTGCTAGGCCTTATCAAATTTATCTCTTCTGCGGGGAAAACAAACGTACAAAGCCAACAAGCAAGATGGGCAGCTAAGTACACCTCCTCTTGATGAAGCAACTCAATACCAAGTGTCTTGAATGATGTTGACTTCGCGGCCGACCAAGACTAGTGGGGCTCCAATGTGCCGGAATGGTTGTGAGTTGATTTGAGGCGCGAATTTCTCATTTTCTCATTTTGGACCGGAGGTTGAGGATACTTGATGGCCTTACCGGACCAAAACCCGATCCATTGTTCAACCGTCACTGAAGGCCCACCTCCACGAAGGACATGATAAGCATGAAGTAAACACTTGCAACTCGATGGAGGGCATGAATCCCCAACTCCTTCGAATAGCTCCGGCGCCTCGGGCAGCACTTCATCATAGAAAAGGCCGGTCAAGGGCAGTCTCGTCAACTCATAAATATCCCACAGCGATACCGATAGCTCTCCATGGGTCGTGAGTAAAGTGTTAGTGGATGGACACCATGCTTCACAAAAGGCATTGATAATTTCAGAGTCGCAATCATACGTGAAGAGAGACGCAAAAATGGAGTCATAGATGCGAGCTTCCTTGAGGGCGTAACGACATCGATCCAACACATCCTCCGTCCACTCCCAATAACCTTTGATAAAGCGAAACTCACCGGAAAACTCCATGGGCCCCCTCCAAGAAACTTTTTCCTTGATGATGCGGCGTCCCAAAGATGGTAAACGGGACACATCCTCCATAAGCTTGTGGTGAGACGACCGTAGAGTCCATGCCTTCGTCGATCTAGTCAATTGAACTTCTTGCGACCAACGATCTAAGTGCAACTCCTTGCTCAACGACGGCCACGGCTTCGCGAAATTACCAATGATGGGCTTCTCGATCCTCAAATGAGTCCCCTTCTCTAAAGGCTGGCGCTTATCATAGAGAATCACTAAATAGCGAGCTCCGGAAGGTGTCGTGTTGTTTTTGAAATAAACCATGATGAAACCTACGACATTAAAAAAAAAACATTAGTCAAAGATTAATTTGATAATAAATCAAAATATGATTGGCTCAGTGTCATTTTAAATTGGGCAATACTTTTTCTTTGGACTTAGTTTATAAACAAATAAATAATAAATTAAAATTCCAATTTTAAAAAAATGATGAATTTATTAGGCCAAAAAAAAAATTGCAAAATAAGTGATGTAAAATGAATTGGGCCCATTTTGAATTAAAAAAAATCGCCCCAATTAAAGGCCCAATATTGTGGGTGTTGGAAATAAGCCCAAAGCCTGGAAACTTCCATCTTCTTCGTACGGGAAGCGGAATCCTCAATCAACTCTGCTTTCATTGCATTAACGCAGAAACCGCATTCGCAACACGCCTCAATTCTGCCGTCTCTACTGAATCAGACGAGAGCCGCCGCCGCGCCTCCAATTCCGATCGAGTCTCACTCAACCGCCACAGCGCCAAGCCTCTGTCGCCAAGAAATCGGTGCCTCCGTCGCCTCGAGCACTACTCCCTTCCGCTGCAATCTCGACACAGACCGCCAGAATCCGACACGCGCCGCTGCAAACCGCCTACTCGCCCTCTGCCAGAACCGCATTGTCGCCTAAAGACAGCCAGAATCCGACGCGCCGCCGCCGAGCACTGCACCAGCGCCGTGAGAACCTCCCTCACAGCCGGACGCGCCGCCTTCGTCTTCTTTGAGTTCAGGCCTCGAGATTCACGCCAGCCCTCTGCCGCCAAGAAATCGGCGCCTCAGTCGTCTCAACTCGCCAAATCGTCACATGAGCCGGAACAGGACAGTCGCACCGTCCCAATACCTCGCCACGAGAGTCCCTGCTCCGGGTCACAACATTCGTGCGCTGCCTTCGAAACCGCCGTGACTCCAAACGCCCAAATCTGCCTTCCATCCATCACTCTTCGCCAAATCGAGCAATCGTTTGCCCTCTGCTGCCTCGCGCCAACAGCCTCCATCCATCCCGTTGAGTGAAGACCGTCGCCGACAAATGTACGAGCCGATGACATCGGTCTCCACCTCCAATCGAACCATCCATTCCTTTGAGTGAAGACCGTCGCCGACACATGTACGAGCCGACGACATCGGTCTCCACCTCCAATCGAACCATCCATTCCTTTAAGTGAAGACCGTCGCCGACATATGTACGAGCTGACAACATCAGTCTCCACCTCCAATCGAACCATCCTTGCCTAGCCTGATGATCTCTCCACCAGAAATTACGAGCAAGGCCTCGTACTGATCGGACCGCACACGCACACAAAAAGAAAGGAGGAAAAGAGGATTAACAGTTATAGAAATTATATCTCGAATTACCTTGTGATGCTCTGCAAAACAATTAGACGTATATTAACTTCCTGAAATAAAAGAAGAAAAAAAAAGAAGAAAATCAAAGAAGTGAAACCTTCTTATCTCTTGCTGCTGCTGTGTCCGCCGAAAATCAAAGAAGTAAAACAGAAAACCTCTACTCTATGTGCTGGAATAAACTGCCAAAAATTACCACTTCCTGCTCTAAGGATGAACGATCAAGGGTGAAACGGAAGAGCCTATAAATAGGTGTAGAAATTGGTTGTAACCCTCGATAATCTAGGATGAAAAGATATGATATGCCCAAGATTATGTGATATTTTGCAAGATTATGTGATAATTTGCAAGATTATGTGATATTCTGCAATACGTAGATTACATCTTACAATATTCATATCTGGTGACAATATTCGTGCAATATACGTGAATGTGAACGAAGATTTTCATATCAATGTTTAGGCCTATTAGCATAATTGAAGTTACATTTGGGCTTCTTCATTTTGGGCTTCAAATTTAAGTCCAAAAGTCCAATTAAAATAAATTCGGGCCTACAAAGCATGTGCATGGATTATTTCATTATTTGGGCTTCACATATTTAAGCCCAAAGGCCAATCAAAGAATGAAATGAGAAATGAATTTCATCACAAATTCAGGAAAATCCAAATTTTCAAGTCGAATACAAGAATCAAGTTGGATTTTCTCGCACAAGAATCGAGCTGAAGTTTCGCAATTCGTCCTCACCAAAAAAATTCACACGAACGAAATGCGAGGGGGCAATTTGTAGGCAATTAAAATTAATTGCCGAAATAAAAAAATAACATGTAGAAATTACATGTTAAAATAATTTATTATTGGGAATTAAATAAATTTAATTTCTAATAAATAAATTGAATTGGGCCTTAAAAGCCTAATAAATTGAATTGGGCTTCTAAAAATCCAATTAAATATTTTGGGCCTCTAAAGTCCAATTAATTATTCCGGATTTTTAAAGTCATGAAGTCCAATCTTTAAAAAGCCCAAGAAATCAGATATTCATGAATATCTTTGAAGATTGTCAAATCTGAGATATTTTAGGAATATTCCCAAATAATATCCAAATAATATCTCTTGGCCCATCAAATCTAGCCCACAAATATAGAATTCTACACCTATAAATAGGGTCTCATTCTAGTCATTTTATACAGAACAAGGAGTCGGGAAGATCAGAGCTCAGAGAGAAGCATCAAGATCCAAGACTTCGAGCAACTTTGATGATTCAAAGGCATTCTTCACGATCTTCAAAAGCGTTCTTCAAGTTCTTCATCAACAAAGCGTTTTGATCCGGGATCACGGTGCGAAGCCTCCGGTCAATGTTCTTCATCAACAACGGCGATTGATTAGAGAAATACGGCTTGAAGCCCCTCCAATCAATGTCATCCATACGTCCTCAACGACGATCAACACCACTCACCTACGACGACATCAACATAGAGAGTCCAAAGGTGAACACTCAACAAAGTCCTTCCATAAGGCAATATTAATATCAACTTCAACATCAACTCCGGACTCAACTCCGATATAATAACAAAGTCCTTCCGACAAGGCAACGTTAATTCGAAACAAGGCTCAACGCCCTCGAATTAACGTCCAACACCAAAATCAACATCGGACTTAACTCCAAAAATTCCGCAAATCAAGTCAAGACTCGAAGAGAAGAATCAGAGGATCGAACAGAGATTGGACCAAACAATCGCTTGATATTTCTTATATTCAAACAAATAAATATTCTTTGTAATTTTCTTTTTCGCAACATTAATAAAAGAGTTTATTAATTTTTTGTGAAAATTTGCAGGTTACAGTGTCATCCTTGGATTTGAATCACTGTCCTCTTCCTCAGAGCCTCTTTCTCTTATAATTAATTCTTTTCCCTTTATGACGTTCTGAGCTTTGGAAGGCATCAACTCTACAGCTGTAGAGTCTTCAGTGGAAACCTTCCTCTTTCTAGGAGTCATAATCACTTCCATCTTATCTGTAGAGAAATCAGCAATGTAGTCATCCATATTTTCAGCATTTTCTCTTTCAAGAGCTGAATAACTCTGCAGTGGGGGAGTTCCTTGTTGATAAATTTCTTCCAGAGTAAACATTGCAAGAGGAGGTTGATTGAAAATGCTTGTAATGGGATTTGACATGTCTTTAGCACTTTCATCCATATTCTTGGAAGTATCCTCAACAATCTGCTCATCAACTTGAGCCTCCAAGTTTGTTTGAACAACAGTTTGAACTATCTTTGCTTAAGCACCACCCATTGGTGCATCATCACCACCACCTTCATCATTATCAGATTTATCCTTGGGCTCTTTGCAAGGTGAATCATCTTTTCTTGCTTCTTTTTCTTTCTCAGCTTGATCAGGGTTAGATTCTTCAGCTTGTACTGGATCTGCAGCACTAGCTCCTGCAGACTCTAATAAAATGACCTCTTTAGCCAAAATAGTTAAGCCCTCTGCTTCAACTATTTGGTGACTTCCTTCACCAGTTCTTTGTGGCAAGTCTTCTTCACTTTCTGAGCTTACAACTTCAAACTCAGTTTCTGGAAATTGAGCTTCTGGGTCTTCCTCAGTCATGATTGCAACCCTTAAAGCTTCAGCTGGTGACTTGGTGATTTTCTGCTTTGCTGACTCTTCAGCAATAATATGCTTTCCTTTTCCTTTATCCTTTCTTCTTTTCTCAGCAATAAAGTCATTAAGGAATTTTGGCTTCATTAGTTCATTCACATCACTACAATTTGTCCAGTCAACTACCCACTGGAACAAATTTCTTTCCTCAACTGTCAACTTATCCAATTCTTCTCTAACTATCTTCCAGTCATCGAATTTTTGCCTTTCTTCTTCAATACCTTCAATCCTCTCAACTGGAACAACAGGGAGTTGTTCAGTTTCAGGTTCAGGTACTCCAACATCTTCAATCTGTTCTTCAGTAATTTGTACCTCAAACTGTACAGTTGGCAAGTCTACAGCTGTAGACTTGTCAGCTTCAACTTCATCAACTTTCTTAGAATGAAACTTCTTCTACCTCTTTTCTCTATCAATTTCATCCTCTGAATCAATTGGTTCATCCACTAAAAGCTTTCTCCTTACATTTTTCTTCTTCTTTTACTCAGGCTGTTTTGGTGATCTAATAATTGTGAGTGTCATTCCCTCAGACTTATTCTTCTTTCTTTTCTTGGATTTGGGAGCCACAGGAGCATCCACAGCCCCTCTTTTAAAATTGGCCGTCCCAATGATTCTATGAGTCAGAATAGGCTGTCCTTCATGCCCATTAAATAAGGAGAATCCAACTTCCTTCAGTATGTAGTTCAAGAATAAACCAAAACCTTTGTTCCTTCCTGCCTTTACTACATCATTCCCTATATTTCTCAGTAAAAGTTCTCCTATATCAACTTTTACTTCCTTAACAAAAGCTATCATCAGATCCCACATAAGAATAGTGCCAGTATCATGAGCACCAGTTCTACATAAAAAGTATTTATTAATAGCTTCATAAAGATAGACATACTCAACTGCTAAATCAGTCTTCTTGAATGTCCTCTTCCAGTTCTTTGGAAATGACTTCTTTGCAGTGAATATCTTCCAATACTTCTCATCTTCATCAACAAAGTTGAGATTATCATGAGCATCTCCTCTAGTCCTTAAATGTAGAGCTTTGCAAATATCATCAGCTGTGATATTGACCTTTCTTTCTTGCAGCTTAACTGATAATGTCTTTATTTCCACATTAGCTTCTGCATTCTGATAGAACTCATGCACGATTTTATCATCATAAGCTCCAGGATTGTGAGTAAGACAATAATGAATCCCTTGGTTCACTATGTACTTAACAACATCTTCCATAGCATTAGTGGGATGCTTCTTTAGTATCTCGTCGAAGTCAAAAAGAGCTCCAAATATAACTTTCATAGCCATGATTCTTGGTTTCAGAGAGTGAGGGATGAAGAGGTTTTAAGGTTTCAGGGGGTTCAAAATGTTAAAGTGAGATATAAATAGGATTAAGGGTCCTTTAAATACCTTTCCTTAAATAGTCATAAAGAACATGGGCATAATGGTCTTTGACCTAAAATTTATAAGGTTTTGAATTCTGGACCAAAACTTATAAATAAATTTGTCCAAAATCTAACTCATATCGAATTTAATTCTATTTAAAATGTTACACGTACTCACACATTTTATTAATTAAAATGCTTGAGTAAATCCAAAATGTATGTAACTGAGTACAAACGTTTCTGAATTTTGTAGTGCTTCATTTAATTTGCAGAATTGTACAAAGTACTGTAAATTCTCTTAGTTTGTAGTTGACAATCTTAGAGTTTTGAAAATCTATAGTTGGTAAGGAATTTGCAGTTCAGAACTAAGTCTACAGCTGTAGAGTTATCAACTTTTTTTTTGCAGCTGCAATTTTCCTTTTCACTGATTTTTTAAAAAGAAGGGTTCTAGAACTTTACAGGAGCCTTTTTAAAGTTCAAAATAACAAGTCTACAAGAGTTTTAGAAACTGGACCACAAAGGTTACATACTTGAAAAGTCTGCAGCTGCAGAGTTAAAAAACTTTGCAAAATAAAAGATCACTTGTAGACAAAGTATCAGAGGAGTTCTCACATTTAAAATTGTATTGAGAATACTTTATTGTGCAGCGGAATAAAAGTGAGTGTTAATGAAAAACAATATAAACAAACTTAACAACTGAGTGACTTATGAAAGTCTACAGCTGTAGAGTCAGTTTTTCTTTGTGAAAACCACAAAGTTTTATGCACTCGGATTTCAAAGGAATGATGAATGTAACAAATAAATTAAATATGTAGAACAAGAAATTAAATGACAGAAAGTAAATAGACCAGGTTTATAGTGGTTCAGTGTCTATAAAAAGACCACCTACATCCACTGTTACACCACTCAGGTGTCAAATTCACTAAGATGAGATCACTTAGATCAATACAAGTAGTTCCCCCTTAGAACTAGGTTCACTCAGATTCCTATTCTAAAAAGAGATTAAACTACCCTATTCACTCAGAATGTAACTCAGAAAGAGTTTTACAAACCTCACAAAGAGATATCTACACTAAGTAGAAATTAAAACAGGTGAGGAACACAACAACAAAAGAGTGTGATTCTCTCTAAGAAAATCCAAACCAACTAACCTATGAATCACAAAGAATAAAAACAAATAAGGCTCTCTCAGAAATTTGTTGGCTGTAGACTTGCTTAGGCAGAATGCTTGTGTGCTCAGGGTTGTTGTTGTTGCTTCCTCTGATGACTTCTTCTATTTATAGATTGAGTGGTGTGACTTATCCGTTGGAAATTCAAATTTGAAATCCGGATAAGGCTCATCTCTCTCCATTTGGCATGTGTGAAGTGGTCCTCATCCTTCACACAGGATAGTACTGATTGTACTATTGTCATTTTCTTCAAAATTCTGGCTGTCTTGTAACTAATCTTCATTATCCTCCAGAATTAAAGAAATAACCTCCACTTAAGTACATTTTAGTGAGTGCATGAGAGCTACACTAATTGTGCTTAAGGGTCTTCATAATCTTGAAAAACCTCTGACTTGTACCATCTCTTCAAACGGTTCTTTGCAGCTGTAGAGTCTTTAACCTTGCAGCCGTAGTGTCCTGTCAAGAAGAAAAATTGGCTGTAGAGAAACCTTACAACTGTAGGGTCATGTCTAGCTGTAGAATGATCAAGTATACAGCTGCAGACTTCACTTACAACTATAAATTTCAAACACAAATTTCCTTAGCACAAGTGTTAGATTAATATAACCTAATAAACCACATTGTTTTGCATAGATCAAAATCTAGGCCAAGGTACTCAACACACTAGTAGGTTATGCAGATGTTGGTTATATGTCTGATCCCCACAATGCCAAGTCTCAGACTGGTTACATTTTTCTCTGTGGTGGTACAATCATCTCATGGAAATCTATTAAACAAACTATGATGACCACCTCTTCAAACCACCCAGAGATTTTAGCTCTGTATGAGACTGCACGAGAATGTGTTTGGTTGAAATTATTGGTAAAACATATTTATGATTCGTGTGGTATCCCTTCAAATGACATAAATCCTACTATAATTTATGAAGACAATGTTGCATGTATTGCTCAAATGAGTAATGGCTATGTCAAAGGGAACTTGACGAAACACATTTCCCCAAAATTCTTTTATCCTTACGAACTCCAGAAGAGTGATGAAATTACAATACAACAAACACGCTCAAGTGACAATCTTGCAGATTTGTTCACTAAATCCCTTCCTACATCTACTTTTGAAAAGTATATTCATAGGATTGGGATGAGTAGACTTGGAAGATTGTTATCTTCAGGGGATTATCGACTTTAAAACAATCCTGAAGATTGGATCCCGAAGATCAATAGTTATGTTCTTCCCGTTAACTGACGTATTCTTTCAAATTACAATTATAATGTCCAAGGGGGAGTGTTACAAAATATTAAATAATATTGTGGATATTAGTAATTAGCTAAGTCCATTGGGACTCTGGCCTAATGGGCTTTAGGGTTAGTTAGGGATACATTCATTATATATATATGTGATCTTGATTATTGTACACACATTTTTAATATACGTATTATCAATGATATCTTCTGGCTTGGTCGCCCCTAAATGTAATCCTTGTGACGAATTGTGTTACAAAATTCTTGTGTTATTTACTGCTTTCAATTACACCTTAATTACAACACCTTTCAAGTAGTTATTGCGAAGATCTATGTGTTGAGTCAACAATGATTGTTTGAAATCAATTGGAATAAAGAATTTGAAGAACACCAAGATTTACGTGGTTCGATCAGAAATGATCTACGTCCACGGATGAGGGCACCTCTCTCACTAATCGATGGAAGATGATACAGATTACAAGTATTTTATCTCTCAGAGTATATGATCGTTCTATATCTCTCTATACATATTTGCGTATATATATATAGGAGTATGGAATCCCTAATTAATGCTAGTGATCGTAACCACCTAACAAGAAAACTGCTACAGTTGCAACCGAAAATGAGTAACTGTCAGAGCCCAACGATCTTCAGTTTTGATTCTGTTAAACTGATCACCCGTTGTTTAATTTGGAAGTTTAAACTGCTTCGTAACTGATCCTGAGTTAATTCCTGACTTCGGAGTCAGTATGCTCCTTTCTTGTCTTGTCTTGTCTTGTCTGCTGATATGATATGTCCTCAGCTGAGTCTGAGTACTCAGCTGATATCATCAGTAGACCTTTTGTCCTGATCTGACCAACTGACCTGACCATACCATCCTGACTGACCATCATCCTGACCACCATCAGCTGACCTCCTCAGCTGACCACCTCAGCTGACTACCATCAGCTGACTACGCTGATATCCCGGATGACTTTCAGTAGACTTCTCAAACGATCTCAGCTGACCTCATCAGGTGACTAACCATCAGCAGACCTATCAGCTGACTTCCTCAGCTGATAGTATAATGTTTAGTTAATCAGCAGTACTTGCTCATCTGATCTCAATTTCACTTTCTTTGCACCCATAACAATTCTCCACCTCAAAGTAAGTGAGATGCCTCCACCTATCCTTCACATCACAGTAGTATTAAGGCACATCCCACGACTGTACCTTAACCAGCTCCAAACAGTAATTGAACTTAGAACTTGGTATGACTTTAGTCAGCATATCTCCAGCATTGTCATCAGTAGAAACTTTCTGTATTGTGATCACCTTCTTTTCCACTACATCCCTCACAAAGTGAAGCCTTACATCAATATGTTTAGGTCTTTCGTGAAAGACCTGATGCTTGACTAAGTGAATGGCACTCTGATTATCACATTGCACAGTAACTTCATCTTGCCTGATTCCAAATTCCCTGATAATGCCCTTAAGCCACATAGCCTCCTTTACTGCTTGTGTCACTGCGATGTACTCAGCTTCAGTGGTTGATAGTGTAACCACTGACTGTAATGCAGCCCTCCAACTGATGGCTGTGCCATATAGTGTAAACACATATCCAGTCAGAGACTTTCTTGTATCTATGCTTCCAGCATAGTCAGAATCTATAAAACCTTGTAGAGGTTGCTTGTCCTCCTGAGTCCTCTCAAATAGTAGTCCCAAATGTGCTGAACCTTTCAGATATCTCATTATCCACTTGAAAGCTTCCCAATGTGTCTTTCCAGGATTAGCCATAAACCTGCTGACCAAGCTCACTGCATGAGCAATATCAGGTCTGCTACAAACCATGGCATACATTATGCTTCCAACTCCGTTTGAATAAGGTATCTTGTTCATTTTAGACTTATCTTGTTCACTCTTGGGACATTGATTAGCTGACAATTTGAAATGTTGTCCGAGAGGAGTAGAGACCGATCTTGACTCATGCATATTGAATCTTCTCAAGATTTTCAGTATGTAATCCTGCTGAGTCAAGAACATCCTTCCAGCTGACTTGTTCCTGATAATATCCATACCCAGAATTCTCTTAGCACTTCCAAGGTCTTTCATGTCAAAAGTTGAACTGAGCTTATCTTTCAGTTTCTGAATTCTTCCAAGACTTTTGCTGGCAATTAACATATCATCCACATAAAGTAATAGATATGTCAGTACCTCTGAACCTTGCTTTTCCAAGTACACACAGCTGTCATACTTGCATCTGATGAAGCCTATAGACACCATGAAGCTATCAAACCTCTTATACCACTGCCTTGGGCTTTGCTTAAGTCCATACAGAGACTTCTTCAGCAAACATACCTTTCCTTCATTTTCTGATAGTATGAACCCTTCAGGCTGCTGCATATAAATGGTTTCTTCAAGCTCTCCATGTAGGAATGCAGTTTTGACATCCAGCTGTTGTAATTCCAGTCCATCCTGATTCACCTTAGACAATAAGATCCTTATTGAGCAGTGCTTCACAACTGGTGAGAACACTTCATTGAAGTCTATTCCTTCCCTCTGAGTAAATCCTCTTGCAACTAACCTTGCCTTATATCTGGTCAGCTCCTGTCCATCTGACCCAATTTCAGACTTTTTCTTGAATATCCATTTTGAGCTGACAACCTTCTGCCCTTTTGTTCTATTCACAAGAACCCATGTGTGGTTCTTCTCAAGTGAATTTAACTCCTCTTTCATAGCTGAAATCCACTGATCTTTATCCTTCCTTGTCACTGCATCAGCATAAGTTTCAGGTTCTTGATACTCTACTTCTTCTGCTACTGATAAGGCATATGAGATCATGTCAGCTTGTCCAAACCTGATTGGTGGATGAATGCTTCTCCTATGTCTATCTCTAGCCAGACTGTAGTTTCTCAAATCTTGACACTCCTCATCTGAATTTTCAGTTTGATCTTCAGAATCACTGTCTGCTGATGCACTCAGCTGATCTTCTTGTGGATTCCTGATATCAGAGTTTTCCTGAGCCTGATCTTCATTCTGAATCCTGGTTGTAGGCTCCACCTGAACTGGTGTATGTCTGATTATGGGGTTGTCCTCAGCACCCTGGGAACTTTCAGATGCACCATATCCCATGACTTTCTCATTGAAAGTCACATCTCTGCTGATAATGCACTTCTTGTGTCCAGCTTCAAGGCACCACAATCTATAACCCTTGACACCTTTTGGATATCCCAGGAAGATGCACCTCAGAGCCCTTGGTTCCAGCTTATCTTGCCTTATGTGAGCAAAGGCTAAGCAACCAAACACCTTCAGATTATTGTAATCTGACAATCTACCATACCAAAGCTCATCTGGGGTTTTAAACTCAATAGCAGATGAGGGAGTTTTGTTTATCAAATAACAAGCAGTATTAACTGCCTCTCCCCAGAATACTTTAGGTAGTTTAGCATCTGATAGCATGCACCTGACCTTCTCCAAAATAGTCCTGTTCATCCTCTCAGCAAGCCCATTCTGTTGAGGGTTTGCTGGAACAGTCTTGTGTCTTGTTATGCCTCTTTCCTTGCAGAAATTTTCAAATTCTTCTGACACATATTCAAGTCCATTGTCAGCCCTGAGATGTTTTAAGGATCTGCCTCTTTTGTTTTCTTGTTCAAGGAGCCATTCCCTGAACTTCCCAAAGGCTTCACTCTTCTGCTTCAGGATGATTACCCACACTTTTCTGCTGAAATCATCAATGATGGTCATGAAGTACTTTCCACCTCCATGAGTCTCAGTCCTTGAAGGTCCCCAGATGTCAGAGTGTACATAATCCAAAGGAGCATCAGTATGATGTTTCCCCTTTGCATAAGAGTGTTTCTTGGATTTTCCCAACACACAGTGATCACAGAAATCCAATTTGATTGTTCTTGAATCTCTAAATGCCTTCTGCTTGGAGAGTTCATTCAGTCCTCTTTCACCAATGTGCCCTAACCTCTTGTGCCACAAGATAGCATCAGAACTGCCCATAACTGCATTCACTGATCCACCAGCTGAGTTACCAATCAAAATGTACAATCCATTGACCTTCTTGCCTTTCATCACAATGTTGTTATCCTTGGTTATCAATATGAACCCATTTCTTGTATTGAATTCATATCCCAAAACATTGAGTGATCCAAGAGAAATAAGATTTCTCTTCAGCTCAGGTACAAACCTGACATCTTGTAGTATCCTCTCAGCACCATCATGCAGCCTCAACTTTATTGAGCCAGAGCCTCTGACCTTGCACATCTGATCATTCCCCAAGAGAACTAATCCACCATCAAATTTCTTAAGATCCCTGAATAAATTTTCATTGGGACACATATGAAATGAGCATCCAGAATCCAACACCCAATCTTCACTCAGCTTGACATTAGTAACAGCCAAGACCTCAGCACTGTCATATCCTTCCTGAGTAGCAATTGTGACATCTGCCTTCTGATCCTCTTCTTGCTTCCTGGATTTGTCAGGACAATTCTTCTTGAGATGTCCCACCTTCTGACATGAGAAACATTTTCTCCTTTCCACAAATTTTCCAGATTCAGGGCCTTTATAATTCTTCTTCTTCTTTCCCTGAAAAGGTTTCTTCCCTTTCTTGAATTTGATATTCAGCCTTTCACCTTGATTTGTGTTCTTCCTTTCAGATTGCATTTGAAGCGCCTTAGTTTTCAATGCATTCTGAATATCATCAGGGGACACCTTCTCTTGCCTTCCAAATAACAGAGAATCCTTGAAATTCTCTAAGGATTTTGGTAGAGAATTCAGTAACATCAGGGCTTTATCCTCATCTTCAATCTTGACTTCAAGATTCTCCAAATCATCCACTGCTTTATTGAATTCCTCAAGCTGTTCAACAAGATCCCTATCCTCAGTCATCTTGAAGGAATGAAGCCTCTGCTTCATGAACAACTTATTGGTAACCGATTTTGTTTGATACACTTGTTCCAGCTTATTCCACACATCAATGACAGTCTTCTCCTTGTACCATCATCCTGACCACCATCAGCTGACCTCCTCAGCTGACCACCATCAGCTGACCTCCTCAGCTGACTACGCTGATATCCCGGATGACTTTCAGTAGACTTCTCAAACGATCTCAACTGACCTCATCAGGTGACTAACCATCAGCAGACCTATCAGCTGATTTCCTCAGCTGATAGTATAATGTTCAGTTAATCAGCAGTACTTGCTCATCTGATCTCAATTTCACTTTCTTTGCACCCATAACACTATGGACACCAAAGAAGTGAGATTTCCAACTTGTTTTCGAATAGTACCTATATTATGTCTTAATGCAAAAGATTATTAAACTGTAATAACTCTTTCATCAAGAGACATTTGTTTAGAGGATATATATCCACTATTTATAATAAAATATGTTTCCTACCTATTTGATAACCTACCCAAATTTGACATAACAAATTCAAATATCGCTTTTTAACTATATCCGCCTCTTCGTTTATTCTTCTTTCATTTTAACTATTTCACTTAACTTTAATTTTAACTATTTCACTTACTGAAAAGGCCAATACTCCTACTCTTATCATTTTCATTATCTTCTTTTGAGTTATTTTAGTAATTTAATGTTTCTTACCTTCATTTCTTTATTGGTATTTTTTGATGATTTCTTTTGCATAAAAGCATGGAAAAAAATATTTGTCTAGATGAAAAAAAAATTGCCTTCAAGTACAAATATTATATACATTGAGAAAATATTGTATTTAAAAAACTGTCTCGATGAATATATATAATTCTTATCCAACGACACAAATATGAGCAACACTTGTGTACAAATTTCTACCTTAAAAATATCAATTTTTTAAAAATTTGCGGATCTAAACCGGGTCGGGTCAGATTTGGACATTTTTTTACAAAATTCGCGGAACTTGTAGTTCCAGGTTTTTTCGCTCCCAGGTATGTTACAATTTGGGCAAAGACATGTTACAATTAGGCAAAATCTGTGTTACTAATTCTTAAAAAATTAATTTTTTTTACTTTTCAAGTAACTATAAATAAAATATGTATTTCTGCAAGTATAAATATGTGTTACTTAATTTATTTTTTATTCTCTTTGTAGATTTATGTTAATAATATGTTTTTTAGCTCCCAGGTATGTTACAATTTTGGCAAAGGCGTATTACAATTAGGCAAAATCTGTGTTACTAATTCTTAAAAAATTAATTTTTTGTACTTTTCAAGTAACTATAAAGATAATATGTATTTCTGCAAGTATAAATATGTGTTACTTAATTTATTTTTTATTCTCTTTGTTGATTTATGTTAATAATATATTTTTTCGCTCCCATGTATGTTACAATTTGGGCAAAGGCGTGTTACAATTAGGCAAAATCTGTGTAACTAATTCTTAAAAAATTAATTTTTTATACTTTTCAAGTAACTATAAAGAAAATATGTATTTCTGCAAGTATAAATATGTGTTACTTAATTTATTTTTTATTTTCTTTGTTGATTTATGTTAATAATATATTATTCAAGTACTTAATACATCATTTAATACCTTATATATGTTATATAAAATATAATATATATTTTTATAAGGATAAATAAATGTTTATGCATACAGTAACACACATTTGATCTTGCAGTAACACACATTTACTCTAATTGTAACACATATTTGCAGTAACACACATTTACTCTAATTATAACATACATTTGCAGTAACACACATTTAATCTAATTGTAACACACATTTACTCTAGATGTAACACACATTTGCAGTAACACAAATTTACTCCAAGTGTAACATAAATTTGCAGTAATACATATTTACTCTAATTGTAACACATATTTGTTCCTCAATTTGTGTTATTATATGAGCATATATGTGTTACTATAGGATAAAATGTATTTTTATTAAGAATAAATATGTGTTACACATACAATGTAACATATACATGTGTTACATTGCATGAAAAATATTTATTTCTACAAAAATATATGAATATGTGTAGAAAACAACATTTAATCTGGTTGTAACACACGTTTTGCCTTAAAGTAACATGTATTTGCCCCAATTGTAACATACCTGGGAGCGAAAATCACAAGCTAAGCGAATTTTGGAAAAAAATACTCAAATTCGACCCGACACGGTTTAGACCCGCGAATTTTTAAAAATGAATATTTCTACGGATCTTAGATCCGTAGAAATTTGTATATAAGTGTTTGTCCACAAATATTTGTCATCAAAACAAACACATTATCTAGAGACATAAATATATCCAGCGAAATGAACTAATAACCACATTGAAATAAATATTTTTTTTCGAACACCACAATCTTTCTTTCCACGAAATCAATTACTTTTTGTACCTAATATCTTTTGCCATGGAGATAAATGAAAAGGCACTATCATATAAAAATTGTGCAAAAAATATACAAAATCTCTAGTTAACTGCAGAAATTAAAATCAAACTAAAAAAAAGAGAGAGAATCAAATAAAAATCACAACACCAGCTTCTTCATATATACCCATGGCGTCTTTTAGAGGATTAAAAAAACACTTTTTTTTTTCTGCGTTCAAATTTATAAAACACATAAATTTATAAAACTACTTGGCAAATTTATTTATATGGAAAAGATTATAAAAATATGGAAATCTTGCATGGTATCAGTTATACACATGAGGAATTAATAAAAAAAGAAAGGCATGCATGTGTAATTAATTAATACCTGATAAATTGTTTTTCCCCAGGTTTAAGTCCCGCAGACGGCGCAGGTTAGTGAGCTCGGAGGGTATGACGTCGGAGAAATTATTGAAGCTAATGTCTAGTGATCGGAGAAACGTTAGGTTTCCAATATGTGGAGGAATGGTTCCTTGGAGGTCCAAATGGGAAATGTTGAGGGCTGTGACTGGTGTTTTTTGCCACATGTAACATCTATCCATTTGCAGACAGTAGTGTCGGCTGACCAATGTAATTTGTTTAGAGGATCAGAAGAGATTGTGTTTTTTAAGGCGAAAAGGGCAATTTGATCCGTGGAAGAGGTGAAGGTGAATGTGGTGATAAATAAGAGTAGTAATGTGATGAAGTAACATTTCATCACAATATCCATTTCCACAATCAGATTAATTAATTTTAGAGAGAAAATTAAGATTGACCAATATTTGAACGTTTGTAGAAATCGTTTGAGATGTCCTAAACAACCATCCATTGATTTATAGGTGGCAGAAATATTTTTTTCAATTTTCTTTTATAGGCATCTATATAACTGTGCATACAAGTTTGATATTTATGCCTTAGTTAATTTATTTTAACTCATTATATTATAAATAAAAACAGTGAAATTTAAATTGTTAATTTGTTGACAAATGTTAATAATTAATGCAAATGCAGTTTGGCAGTGGTGGAGGTATTATCTACGTAGATAATCAAATTCTCTATAATTAGAAGAACAAAAGCAGTTCAAGAAATGTTTTCTTTCTCGAGCAAAATTCATATATCAAGAATATGTGCTTTTTTTCTTCTTCTATTAAGGAAGTCCAAGTTCTTTTTTTTCTTAAAAAAAAAAATATTTCTATGATAAATTTGAATCTGAACTTTTTCCATGTATATACATATATGGTTCAAGTCAAAGGCTCTTTCGATGGCTGGCTGAGCTCGAATCACTTGGCCAAGGACCCATCATGCATCTTAATTATATCATCACATATTGTATATGAGTTTCAGTTGACTCAAAATAAATGGAGTAATATTTGGCATTTGGGAGGGAGTCGAACATGCGACCTCTGGGCATCTCAAAGGTGGTGTGTTCCACTTGGACACTTATTGATTTCGTTCATTTTTATACAATTAATTGTATATAATACCAAATTGAGTTACATTTTTTTAATTTATCAAATTAATTAATCTTTTTTTTTAATTTTATTATATATATTTATTTCATTAACATTTTTTTATATTATAAATTTAATATTTTACACTACGCAGTACTAAAAATTCATCAAATTAATATTCTAAATTACTACAAATTGATATCATAAAAAATAAATTTGGTGTAAAACATAAACTTAAAACATCCAAACTAAATTAATAGAAAGTTAAAATATAGTTAATAAATATTCAATTCAAAAATAAATATATTGTTCAACATAAAAATAAATTATGAATTAGAATCAAAATCTCTCTCCCACGGGTACCCTCACCCCCATTCCCAACCGGACTCGCACCCGCATTTGCACGCTCATTCTCATCATCTGAGATAAGTGGAAGTAGAATACACGAAAAAATTGGAAACTTGAGTTAACTAAGTCTGCATCTTGTCATTGTGTTTCGCTTGCTTGGACAACTTGCTGGACGACTCTGCGCTCCAGATCGATGCTAGGGTGAGAGCCCACCGAATAAGATGATAAGCTCTGGTGCTGCGACTGATGGACGGTCTTACTGAGACTGCCAAATCATATGATCTTCCCCCTTTTGACTCAGGCCACATCAAGATAGATGCGGTCCTCGCCAATAGGGATAAGGGTAGGGTTCTCCGGGATTGGTGCAGCTTGTGTTAGAGTTTGCTCTCAAAATATCCTTACATATCAGAAATATTTGTATTAAAATACTAACATATTTAAAAATTACTAAAAGTAAAATACTCACTGTATGTATTGTTGAACTTTGGGCGTGTATTCATCAATGTAAACGAATGTATCGTCTCTTCTTCCCAGTCATTTTAAAAATATTGTTTGGTCTCCTCACCCTATGGTCGATCAGCATGTAAGAATACAGACAACATACCATCGAACTCACGAAGAGGATGTTCTTCTCCGCGACCATCGTAGTTGCGGTGCTCATTTCTGATCCTGATTTGAACTTGATCGCCGAAGTAATAAGAACAGAATGTTCCAACCTCTTCAGTACGATATGTAACAATGGATGCTTCAATGTGTGCTGTATTTCCAATATTACGTTTCAAGTTGTGCAAACACCTAAATAGAGAAACATTCAATTCAATATTTAATTAACTTAAAATTAAACTAATTATTAGAAATTAATAAATAACTATATATTTACCTCTCAAAGGGGTACATCCACACGTCCTCCACTATAATCATTAAGGACGTTATGTCTCTGAAAAATAGACTTAATTTCGTGATGACACTCTATGCAGCCTTCGGAAGTGTGTACCGAAAGACAATCCGTATCAACCTCTAAATAAAAATATGACAGTCATGACTCTTTATCGCAGCGACCTTCCCTATTTCTGGCTCAAATGACCAACCCATGTTCGATACATAATTATCCGAAAACCGCAATTCCTTCACCCACTAAAATAATTTTTTTTGTCTGCTTTGGTGATTGTGTTGTTGGCTTGTGGAAATCCACATGTTCGTCGATCATTGGACAGACTAGGACGAGAACAAAACTAACTTAACTCTTGTTTGGATCTTGTAGTGTATTTGGTCTTGCCTTTTGTATTCAGGATCGTGTGAAACAAATTATCAAAAATATTCTTCTCTATATGCATCACATCCAAGTTGTATCTAGTCAATAATTTGCTCTAATAAGGCAAGTCCCTGACGATGCTTCTCTTCTTCCAACCACCTGGGATCCGTTTATTGTGCTCCATTGCACCCTACTCATTCGTTTTTCATCAAGCCATTTAATGTTATCTCATACAACAACAAATCACCTAAAATAAAGTGTGTATGGTTAAACTAAATACATACAACACTTATCATAATTAAGTAGTGATTAAAAAATAAACCATGCTTACTTGTTCGAACTCGTGGCCTTGGACGCCTTACAACATATCTACCCTTTAGAAAATTCTTTTGTCCCTATAGAAGGCATGATCATCACATAGAAACTTTCGATGGTTATCGAACCATGATGTCTTTCTACTCAGTGGGAGATAAAATACATCAGATCCATTCATGCAGTACGGGCATGCTTGTTTTTAAATTGTCGACCACCCAGACAACATAGAATATGCTGGAAAGTCACTGATGGTCCATAAAAAAGCAGCCCGTAACGTGAAGTTCTCCTTTCTGTACACGTCGTATGTCTCTACTCCCGTATACAAAAAAGATAACAACTTTTTAATCAACGGCTGAAGGTAGACATCTAAATTATGTTTAGAGTTGTGTGGACCAAGCACTAAGACAGTAAAAAATATGTATTGAAACTTCATGCACAACAAAAAAAATACTCCCTCCGGATGACACAACTTTTAAGAAAAGTAGAGTGTTGTGTAAAGTTATATTATTAAAATAATGAGATTAGTTGGATTGTGAGGATAAAGTTAAAGTAATAGTTTCCATTTATAGGGTGTGAAAACAATTGTGGGACGAACGAAAAAAAAAAGTGTGAAAACAATTATGGGACGGAGGGAGTAGATTGTACGAAATCAATAACACATGCCACAACGAATACTTCTTTCCGCATATATACATATATTTGCCCTTCCTTGCGTTGTATTATTGATGTGGAAAAGTAAAAACCGACCAATTAATTTGTACCAACAATTTGTACTAGAATATTTGCTCAATTAAATTTGTATGAACCCTGGCATGATATCATGTTTAATATTTTGATTAATTGTTTAATCTTTTGCTTAAAAAGTAAAAATTGCGTAATTGCATAATTACGGTTTACGAAAAAATTTAAACATGTGTTCTCCTTCTAAGACCAAGTTTTGTTATCTAAACCAATTATGCCGTACGATTAATTTATATTTTAAGTTTTTTAATTGTTAATTGATTTTATAAAAGATATTAGTTTAATTATATTAATTATTTCATTTAAAGTATCATATTATTTTATCATTAAATTAATAAATTCAAAATAGATGCAATGGTAAAATTGTTTTGCACAATTTTTTTGTGAATACTTTTTTTTGTTTATAAGTGACGTTATTAGTAGTTGGTCTGTTGGTGTACAATAGGCCGTCAAAAATGAACCGAGAAAATAAATATTCATGTTATTTTAGCAATCATATTTTTCATTTCAGAAATATATTTAAAGTGAAATATATTATTTGAAAATGCAAGCCGATGTACGTACTACAGTACTACGAGTATTAAATTAGTTAATACTTTTAAAAAATAATTATCACAAAAATAGATAAAATTACATTCTTGTACCTTTTTATAATGACAAACACTTATATACAAATTTCTACGGATCTAAGATCCGTAGAAATATCCTTTTTTGAAAATTCGCGGGTCTAAACCGGGTCAGGTCGAATTTGAGTATTTTTTTCCAAAATTCGCACAGCTTGTGATTTTCGCTCTCAGGTATGTTACAGTTGGGGCAAATACATGTTACTTTAAGGCAAAACGTGTGTTACAACTAGATTAAATGTTGTTTTCTACACATATTCATTTATTTTTGTAGAAGTAAATATTTTTCATGCAATGTAAAACATGTATATGTTACATTGTATGTGTAACACATATTTATTCTTAATAAAAATACATTTTATCCTATAGTAACACATATATGCTCATATAATAACACAAACTGAGGAACAAATATGTGTTACAATTAGAGTAAATATGTATTACTGCAAATTTATGTTACAATTGGAGTAAATTTGTGTTACTGCAAATGTCTGTTACATCTAGTGTAAATGTGTGTTACAATTAGAGTAAATGTGTGTTACTGCAAATGTATGTTACAATTAGAGTATATGTGTGTTACTACAAATGTGAGTTACAATTACTGTAAATGCGTGTTACTGCAAGATCAAATGTGTGTTACTGTATGCACAAACATTTTTTATCCTTATAAAAATATATATATATATATATATATATTATATTTTATATAACATATATAAGGTATTAAATGATGTATTAAGTACATGAATAACATATTATTAACATAAATCAACAAAGAGAATAAAAAATAAATTAAGTAACACATATTTATGCTTGCAGAAATACATATTTTCTTTATAGTTACTTGAAAAGTACAAAAAATTAATTTTTTAAGAATTAGTAACACGGATTTTGCCTAATTGTAACACGCATTTGCCCAAATTGTAACATACATGGGAGCGAAAAAATATATTATTAACATAAATCAACATATAGAATAAAAAATAAATTAAGTAACACATATTTATACTTTCTAAAATACATATTTTTTTATAGTTATTTGAAAAGTACAAAAAATTATTTTTTTAAGAATTAGTAACACAAATTTTGCCTAATTGTAACATGTCTTTGCCCAAATTGTAACATATCTGAGTGCGAAAAAACATATTATTAACATAAATCAACAAAGACAATAAAAAATAAATTAAGTAACAAATATTTATACTTGCAAAAATACATATTTTCTTTATAGTTACTTGAAAAGTACAAAAAATTAATTTTTTAAGAATTAGTAACACAGATTTTGCCTAATTGTAACACGCATTTGCCCAAATTGTAACATACTTGGGAGCGAAAAAACCTGGAACTACAAGTTGCGCGAATTTTGGAAAAAAATGTCCAAATCTGACCCAACCCGGTTTAGATCCGCGAATATTTCAAAAATGAATATTTCTACGGTAGAAATTTGTACACAAGTGTTGCCCTTTTATAATATTTTTAAAGTTAATGACCACAAAAAATATAAATAAAGACAAAAATTTATATACAAATTTTTATTATACAAATATCCATTTTTAAAAAATTCGCGGGTCCAAACCGAATCGGATTTGAGTTTTTTTTCTTAATTCGCGCAACTTTTATCGCTCTCATATATGTTACAATTTGGGCAAATCACTAATGCAGATTATGTCTTGGAAAACTCTAATTTTTCCACTTAGAGAGCGGTTGTAAGAGTTCTCTAAGTGGCAGCTATCTAAGTACAGAGAGCACTTAAAAAGCGGTTACGAACCGCTCTCCAAGTGTATCATATTTTTTTAATATTTAACTTAGAGAGTGGTTACAACCGCTCTCCAAGTGTATCATATTTAAAAAAAATTAAAATTATTCCAGGCTCGATCTGCTCAGCAAATCCAAAATATCAATTCAAAATATCAATTAATAATTCCGGAAATCGCCTTTGCCTGGAAGCAATTAAAAATATCATTTTATTGTGAATTCACTCAAAAAACTTGCCTACACCGATTCTCTTATAAGAAATAAAGCCTTGTCAGCTTAATTATGTCCTCAATCGGTGAATTCCCATCAACAATGTCTGTTGCAGTTGCATTCCTGAATTTGATGTTGGTGATTTTAGTTGCATATTCTTTTTCAATAACCACCAAAGCCCCAATTTTGTGCCGTTGCAGATTGACTCTTAAGGTGGTGGATGGCGTGCGGTGGAGTTTGGAGGGGAGACACCAAATTTTGCGCCATTTTGGAAGGGAGATTTACAGTGGGAACGGGGGCTCACAACGTCTAGGGGGAGGCGCCAAACGTGAGAGGAGGAAGTGGGGGTGGTGGAGGGAGCGTCGCGGGGGAAGAGGGGTTGTCGCCGTTGTGGCAATGCGAGGGAGGGGCGGAGAGGCAGGGTGCGGCGGACGGCGGTAAAGGGGGGGTGGCAGTGGGGTTGGTCGATTTTTTAGAGAGAGAGAGAGTCAGATTTTTTTAAATTGGTTCTTGAAGAGAGAGGAGGAATTTTAAATGTAATGTCCGACAGGGTGTGGTGTGGGGTGGGGTGAGGGGGGGTTTCATTTTGATCCTATTTGTAAGACCATGATTATCAGCAACCTAGACAACCCAGATCTCTTAATTAAATATTATTTCTCTCTCATCCACCTACACAACCTATTATATATCTATTTTTCTTACTTTTATCAGCAACCCTTCAACCTAGGTCAACTAATATTATATTATTTTATTATTTTTTTATTTTATTTATTATATATTATCAATAATTATTATTTTTAAAAAAATAATTAATAAAAATATTTTTTACTAATAATTTGTAATTAACATTAAAAAAGATTACCATACAAAATTAAAATTAAAACTTGATTCATTTGGAACATGTGATGAAAATAAAACTAAAAATGCATAAGATGAAAATTACAAATAAATAAGATGAAAATTACAAATTTGATTCAATTACAACTACCAAATTTTTGCCAAATGTAAAAAATTTTGGAGTTT
The DNA here is from genome assembly GCA_026898435.1 of Prunella vulgaris. Taxonomy (NCBI): domain Eukaryota; kingdom Viridiplantae; phylum Streptophyta; class Magnoliopsida; order Lamiales; family Lamiaceae; genus Prunella; species Prunella vulgaris. The sequence continues at coordinate 40,305 of JAPKLY010001177.1, forward strand.
GAATAATTTTGAGTGTTTGAATAATTTTGGGAGTTGAGATAATCTTCAAAATTGAGAAAATATGAATTATTTTAATCAGCCATTGAAGATGAACAGAAATTATGAGAAAAAAAGAGTGATTTTTAATGTGCTCCAAAATATATCAAGAGTGATCTCTATTTATAGAGAATGAAAAAATATGAATTTTGGTATATTTTTTATTTTTTTAAAATTAATAATTTTTAAGATAAAATGTATTTTATGTAAAATATGAGGACCAATCAAGAGTTGACATGTGTCAACAAAGAATTGGCCCCCAAAATTTGAGAGGCATGCTGTGAGACGGCACAGGTCGTCGACCGCTTCCCATTCCATTTTCATTTCTGAAATTTTTTTTTCCTTGTAGCCACAACTCACACCCCACGATCACTGATAAACATAATCTAACATGAGGTTTTTATATTCCTGTATGTAGGTCATTATAAATGATTTATATGTAATATATCTTATTAATAATTAATATAATATTAATAAAATAAAAAATTAATATAATATTAACATAATTAACAGAGTCAATATTGAAATAATATTGACAAAATTAACACATAATATTAAAATTTATAATGCACATAACTAAGTATAAATAGAGACTTTGGTCTCCTTATTAATCCACCAATTCGTTTAAACTAGAAAAAATAGGAAAAATGAAGAGTGTTATAATGGTAGATGCAATAATATTTGTGGTGATGTTGATCATCACTTTGGGAGATGGAAAACTATCAACACAAGCTCAAAGTTGCGAAGAAAAATGCAAGGGAGTGTGTGTCGAACACAGATCTGCTCCAGCTTGTGTGGAATGTATAAAGTGGTGCAGGCCGCAGCCGCTGTCCGATAGAGATGACGAGATACCTGTGAAGACTGACAAATATGTATATCCAGATTGCCCCTACGTTTGCCGAAAATGTGTGGCGGAGATACTAACAAAACTTGCCTCAAGAATTGTTATAAACAAGAGGGGTGTGCTTAGTTATATACTCCCTCCGTCCACGATAAATGGTCCACGTTAAGGTCGTCCACAGTAAATGGTCTACTTACTTAAAGGGGTGTGCTTAATTAGTTACATATGTATTGAATCTTATTTGTAATAATAAGATAATATAAGTTTACGTTTATTAGTTATTCAAATTGATGATCAGAAATGTACTTTTGGATTGAACTAGACTTCAATCCTCTCTGAATTCATGTTATGTGTCTAATATTCCAATTCCTCTTGCTAACAACGAGATAATAGTGTTCACTAAGAGCAAAAAAAAAAAAAAAACTTCCAAAGGAATAGAAGCTGGATTTTCAGAGTTAAAATTCAATTTCGTCCCATACCTTCCAATTGTTCTGCAAAAGGCACAAAAGATTCCTAGTTTGGTCCTTTTTTTCCTCAATTTTATGCTATTCATCTCATAATTTGAAATTTTCACAACCCAACATGTGCATCAAGACAACGTCATATGTCAAATTTCGGGGACTTTTGTTGGACCAAATAAGGTAGATCATATTATGTGAATTATGTAATTCTACGTTAATTAAAATAAGATAAATAAGGTCAAGATATTGTGTGTATAACACAATTCACGAACGCATATAAAAAATAAGTATGTTGAAATAAGTATTGTGTAAATAAGGTATAAATTTATTGTTATATAAGTATGTTAAATAAAATCAAGAACATATCAAAATATACATTAAAAAAAATCAAGAACAAAAATATTTTGTAATATAAATTTTTATTATTATATAGGCAGGTTAAAAGAAAATCAAGAACATATAAAAAAATATATTATTAAAATAACCAAGAACATAATATTTTATAAGATTGTTTTTGTTACGAATTCTTTAATTTACATATACATGAATTAATGATTTATATAATTTATTTATATATATGTGTGTGATTTTTTGAACCTAACATATACGTATATCAATGATTTACACATGCACATCGCATACACAATATTGATGTGAATATATTAAGTAATTAAAAAATATGTACACATGCACAACGCATACACAAAATTATACTTTAGAACATCTTCTTTTCGATAATTAAAAATAACTTACGCTATGCATGATGCAGACACAATAATTTTAATACGAACCTGTCGATTTCAAAATTCATCTATTCTCATTAACTCTGGCATTAAGAATTAATCTGGACCTTATAATTAAGTGTTTTAATTTTGACCTATATATTTATCTTATAAATATATTCATAACATCAAATCATATATTCAATTTTTTAATCTCAACAATTCATCTTAATTTGTATCTATAAATTTCAACTCTATAAAATACATTGTTATCAAAATACGAAATTTATATAATATAAAGTACATTAAAAATATGTTTTAAAATAATCCCGCGTAATCCGCGGATTTACATATTCTTTGAATTGAGAATGTGAGAGATATGCGTGATATTCCAACTTTCAGGATTCATCAAATGTTGACTATTTCAACAACCATGTTTATGCTTCATTACCACAATTTAGAGCTGCAATTTTTTTTGAGAAAACCACAATTTAGAGCTGCAATTCATGCCACTCAACACTACCACCAACCACCGCCTCACGTTTAACTTCATTTACTCTGCCGAACAGAAATCGTCACCTGCGCCTGGAAGCACTGCCCCGCTACTTTCACCGGAATCCATTACCGCTCCTCAAGCTTTGTTCCCCGGAAAATAGAGAGAAATCAACAGCCACTTCGCCGCCACACGCCGAAACGCCGGAAGAATTCAAACCGCCCACTGCCATCACCAATTGAAGACAAATCGGAGCTCACTCGTCGATTGAAGAATTCAAGTCACCTCTGTTCATCTTTGAAAAATATGCAGTCTTAAATTTCAGTGGGTGAACCCACTAATAATGCCCACAAAAAAAATTACTGATTTCAGTTAAATTCATCTACTCAAATCTCTCTCGCTGTGTACATATAAAATGAGAAAAACAGAGCCCCTAAACTGTATATAAAGGCTTAGTCTTATATACATAAGTTACACGGTGCAACTCAAATTCTTTTTTAGAAAGTTACACAAAATACTACTGAAAAATTATACAAATTATTACTGAAAAGTATATCTATAGTGTAACTTTTCAATAATAAATAGTGTAACTGTTTAAAAATATACTTGAATTGCACGGTATAACTAGTGCACAAGAGACTTACTCATATATAAATTCATCTTCTCAAATCTCTCTCCCTGTGTTTCGTCCAGATATTTCATAATTTTCTTCAGTTAAAAAAGTGGGTGTACAATTTGTGTAACAGAGAGGGTAATAATTGAAAATTTTATATGGGTACACTCAACTCTAAATAAGTGTACTCAATAAGTTTGTGCACTCAAACACATGTGGGTGCATTTAACCTTAGCCTGAACAATATAATAGGCAAAATAAACTATTAACACATGTTTCTGTTGTCAGAGATCAAGGTCTCCACATCTTTCTTCATGCCTTGAACTTCCAATTTCAGCTTAAATGAATCATCCTTCATAGTATTGATTGATGAGTTGCGATCAGTAATCTCTCTTGTCTTCTTCATAGAATCAGACCTTAACTCATCATTCTTGTTCATTAGCTCATCAATAACCTTCTTAAAATTTTCTTGCAGTGTCTTTCTTTCAAGTACTCCTCTCTCTTCAACTTTCTTAACCACATCTTCAACACCTTTCTTCATCTTTTGGGAAATGATAGCATCAGGAATTGTCTTCACTTGTTTTAGAATTGCAGCTTCAATAGCTTTAAGTGTTTCCTCAAAACCTTCAAGTTTTAACACCACTTCCTTAGGAGTCATCTTAGGAAGTGAGTCACTATCTTCTTCCTCTGATTCAGCTTCAACTATCATTAGCTCTTTCCCTTTTCCAGCTTTTTGAGACTTTGCAGGTGCCAACTCTACAGCTGTAGAGTCTTCAGTTGTAACTTTTCTTTTACTAGGAGTCAGATGAACCTCCATCTTTTCAGTAAAGAAATCAGCCATGTATTCATCAATATTTTCAATATTTTCTCTTTCCAGTACTGTTGAGTAACTTTCCAGGGGGGAGTCCATTGCTGATAGATTTCATCAATGGTAAACATTGCGGGGGGGGGGGGGGGTTGGTTTGGTTTTAATAAAAATAGAATAGGACAAATCAATTGCACTTTCAATAATCTCTCTGGATGTATCTTCTACCATTTGCTCATCTACTTCAGCTTCTTGAATCTGTTTAGCTTGAACATTTTCAATTTGAGCCTGTGCACTACCCATTGGTGCATCATCATCATTGTCTGGCTTGTCTTTTGGTTCTTTGCAAGGAGAACCATCCCTTCTAGCATCTGTTTCATCATATTCAGCCTCTTTTTCCTGTTCAGCTTCTTGAATAACATGTAAAACTTCTTTCTCAATTGGAATTCATTCTGCAGCACCAGCTCCTGCAGATTCCAATATGGCTGCACCTTCAGCCAAAGTAGATAGTCCTTCAGCATCAAATACTTGAGTGCTTCCTTCACCAATTATGACAGGCACTTCATCTTCACTATCAGTGCTGACAATCTCATAATCTGCCTCAGGGAATTGTGCCTCAGGGTTAGTCTCTGTGCCCATTGCAACTCTTAAAGCTTCTGCTGCAGACTTTGTCATTTTCTGTTTTTCCAGTCTGAGCAACTATCTCCTTACCTTTTCCCTTGTTCTTTCTTAGCTTTTCCGCAAGAAAATCATCAAGAAAATTAGGTCTCATTAGTTGATCTACATCACTGCAATTTGTCCAGTCAACAACCCACTGGAACAAATTCCTTTCTTCAATCTTCAACTTTTCTAGCTTTTCTTTCACCAACTTCCACTCTTCAAATTTCTGTATTTCTTCTTCAAAGCCATCTACTCTTTCTGTTGAAACAACAGGTTGTTGTTCAATTGAATTGGAGCTTCTTTAGCTTCTACTTCTTCATCTTGCTGTACATTAGTCAAGTCTACAGCTGTAGACTTGTCAACTTCTTCAGTTTCTTCAGCTTCCTTAGAATGAAATCTTTTTGCTCTTTTCTCTCTATCCACTTCATCTTCAGATTTTGTAGCCTCATCTACTAAGAGCAACTTACTCCTTACACTTTTCTTTTTCCTTTCATAGTGTTTCAAAGGGCTTGAAACAGCTGTAGATTTCTTCCTTTTCACATCTTTTGATTTCTTTCTCTTCTTCTGAGTAACAGCCATAGGAGCATCCATAGCTCCTCTCTTGAAATTTGACTTCCCAACAATTCTATGCACAAGAATTGGCTGCCCAGAGTGTCCATTGAACAAAGAAAATCCTACTTCTTTCAAATATAATTAATAAACAATTCAAAACCTTTGTTTCTTCCTTCCTTTACTACATCAATACTTATATTTGTCAAGAGTAATTCACCTATATCAACAAGAACCTCCTTATTTATGGCAATCATAAGATCCCACATAAGTCTAGTTCCTGTGTCATGAGCTCCAGTTCTACATAATAAACATTTATTAATGACTTCGTATAAATAAATGTACTCAACTGCAAGGTCGTTCTTCTTAAATGTCCTCTTCCAATTCTCTGGAAATGGCTTTTCAGCTGTGAACTTCTTCTAATAGATTTGATCTTCATCCTTGAAGTTGAGATTATCATATGAATCTTCTCCAGTTCTTAAATGTAGGGCTCTACAAATATCTTTTGTTCTGATAGAAACCGTTCTTCCATGAAGCTTAACTACCAATCTCTTTCTCTCCACGTCCGCTTCAGCATTTTTTTAGAAATCCAACACTATCTTATCATCATATGCACTAGGAATATGAGTGAGGCAGCAATGTATTCCTTGGTTAACAGTGTGTCTAACCACTTCTTCCATAGCATCCGTTGGATTCTGCTTTTGAAGTTCTTCAAAATTGAATAAAGAGCCAAAGATAACTTTCATGGCCATAGCTTGGGGATTGAGGTGTGAGGAGTAGGTAGTGTTTAATGGTTTCGAAAATGTAAAATGAGGTAAAAGGAATCAAGAATCCTTTAATTTAAATACCTTTCTTTACACATTCTTAAGACAGGGGAGGGTAAAACTGTCCTTTTAAAATGTATGAGTGTTTAAAATTTCGAACCAAAACTTATGAAATTAAGTTTGTCCAAAATCTAACTCATATCAGCATTAAATTCAATTTTAAATTATACATATATTCAAACATTTTATTAATTAAAATGCTGAATAATCCAAAATACCTGTAACAAAAGTACTGGTGTTTCTGGATTTGTATTGTCTCATTTAATTCCCAGAGTTGTACAAAGTACTGTAAGTTCTCTAAATTTGCAGTTGACATATTTAGAATATGAAAGTCTTCATTTATAAGGAATCTGCAGTTCGATGCCAAGTCAATAGCTGTAGAGTTAACAACTCTGCAGTTGAATGATTTTGCAGCTGCATATTTCCTTTTTAATGGATTTTCAATTTTCTAAGTTTGTCTTTGCAATTTAGTGATTTTCACAGAGTCTTTTCACAATTCTAACATACATAAGTTACCTCTCAAGATTGAAAATCTTGATTCACACAAAGGTTTAGTGAAAATATCAGCAAGATTCAAATCAGTATGAATCTTTTACAATTTCACATCCTTTCTTTCAACATGATCTCTTATGAAATGATGCCTTACATCTATGTGTTTTGATCTAGAGTGTAACACTGGATTCTGTGTAATAGCAATAGCACTTGTATTGTCACAGAATATAGTTGTTTCTCTTTCATCAATCCCATATTCTTGTAATTGATATTGCATCCATAAGATTTGTGCTTCTTTCCAGTAATGCTTACAGGTTCTATGGGTCCAAAAAGATCCATGTGCAGTAACTCAAGTATTCTTGATGTGCTTGAGTGTGTCTTGCTTTTGAAAGTCTTCTTCATTTGTTTCCATTTAACACAGACATCACATATATGTTCCTTCCTGAACTTTGTGTTTGGTAGACCACTTACAAGTCTGTTATTCACAAGTTCATTCATGGTTTTAAAGTTTATGTGATTCATTCTTTTGTGCCATAACCAACTAACCTCATTGGAATTGTTAGCAAGAAAATAGGTAGTTTCAGTTGTAGAGTCCCACTCTACAATGCAAACATTCCATTTTCTAGTTCCTGTCAGTTTTGTGGTTTGAGATTCAATATCTTTGACTATGCAAGTATCATATGTAAAGTCTACAGTGTAGCCTTTGCCACAAAATTGACTTACACTAAGCAAATTTTGCTTTAAGGCTTCTACCAAATAAACATCATTGATCTGAACATTTCCTTTAAGCAAACTTCCTGATCCTTTAGCTGTTCCACTGGAATTATCAAAACAACCTTAGGACCTTTGTGATCTTTCACATTTTGTAACAAATTTATATCTCCAGTCATATGTCTTGCACAACCACTGTCTATGTACCAAATCTCTCTTTTGGTGGTTGTAACTTGTCCCTGCAAAATAAAATTGGTTATTTAGATATCCAATACTTTGGATTACCTCCAGTGTTACTCTTTGCAATCCAAACCTTTTTGGGACCTGTAGAGTTGTTAATTCTACAGTTCTTGCTTGATCCTCCTCTTTGGATGTTTGAAGAGGGAGACAAATCAGACATATTTCTATTCCAGAATCTATCAAACTTATGTCTTCTTTCAATATTCAATTTGTGAAAGACTTCTTTTTCTGACTGTATGGTTGATTCTGCAGTTGGTTTCAGAAGCATGTTTTGCAACATGTTAGTAACCAATGTTTTCATAATCGGACCGGTGACTAAACCGGATAGAGCACCGGTTCATGGTTCAACCGGTCCAACCGGTTGGACCGACGGTCTAACCGTTAAATTTATTTTGACTTACATTTTTAAATATTATATATGTTATATTAAAAATAAAATAAATTAAATATTCTCATATAAAATTTTAATAAATTATATGTCACATATTGAAATAAAATAATAAAATAATAGAATCACATACAATCGAAATTAAAATACTCAAAATTGCTCAAGGTATAATACCAAATTATAATCCATGATATGTTTCATAATTCATGTATAAGTAAAATCTCAAATTAAAATATTATTATGAAAATTTTAAATATATAAATTGTAGAATAAATTAATTTTGGGATTGAGACATGTTTCACGATTTAATTTAATAAAAAAATTATAAAAAAATTAAAATATAAAAGTAGACCGGTTAAACCGGTTCAACCAGTTTTTTCTGGTTGAATCGTAAAAACGGTTTTTAGGGGACAACCGGACCGGTTCTATGACCGATTCACGGTCCGACCGGTTCAACCGGTTTTCAAAAACAATGTAGTAACATGTTCCTCAGTATCATTCATGATCTCCTTGACCTTCTGTTGTCTTCAAGGTGTCAATTCTTTGAATGAATTCAAGAATTGCAAATCTTCAGGCTGTAGGGTTGAGTTTACAGCTTCTTCAGGAGTTGAAGTTGAACCTTTGATGAACTTCCTTTCTGATTTAGGAATTGATTTTTGCAAATGATTCATCCAAGTGTAAGAATTATAACCTATACCAGTTAAATCTTTTGTATGTCTTTGCTCAGACAACATCTTCCTCAATTGTTTGGATGACTTTTCAAAACAATCTAACTACTTTTGATAATAGGCATTGCTTTCTTCAAGATCAGCTATCATAATTTCTTGAGTTCTGATAGTTTCCTTTAGTTCAGCACAGTCTACAGCTCTACAACTTGCTTCATTGAAAAGTTCTTCATTGTCATTTTTTAGACAACTGTAACCTTCTTTAAGTTCTTGTAGAATCTGCACAGTTGCTTTTCAACATCCTCTACTCCAGCTAACAAAGCTTTAACATGTTCCCTTCCAATGTGATTATCTCTTCTAAGATCTTCATTTTCTTCTTGTAGTCTTTGGATTGCACTAAGCATGTCACTGGAAGAATCCTTTTCTGTTATATAACTTGATGATGATGAGCATACCTCTTCATCTTTATCCATAAGACAGATTAGGGCTTCTTAATCTGACTCTGTAGAGTCAGAGTCTTCTAAATCTATAGTTAACTTTTGAGAAGAAGAGGGACAGTCTTCCTGGTTTTTATCAAACTCTGAAAGTAGTGCTCTAATTCTGTCCTTGTCAAACTTTTTCTTTCTATCTTTTCTGATTCTCTTTTCTTCATCTGTGTACTTTTCAGCATTGGGGTATGGACAATCCTTGATGTAATGTCCAGGAATGTCCAGGCTTTAACCTTACCATCCTCCTTCGGTGTGAACTGCTTCTTTTTAGTTCATTTGCCAAACTTCTTGAGCTGCTTTATAAAAAGAGCCAAGTCTTCATCATCAGAATATGTAGCTGCAAGGTTGTCAGCTACTAGAGCTGTAACCTTACTGCTGTCAGGTTCTTTTCTCCTACTTATGTCAAATTCATAAGCCTTCAAGTCTGAAAAGAGTTCAAATTAAGGTGGATATCTTAGATAAATCCTTTGATTCTCTCATGGCAATCACTTTCATATCCCATTCAGAAGGTATGCCTCTAAGAACCTTCATGTTCATTTCTCTTTGTGAGTAATCTTTACCAAGTGAGTCTAGCTCATTGAGTATCTCAATGAATCTTGACTTAAACTTTTCAAGAGTTTCACCAGATTTCATCTTGAAGTTCTCAAACTTTTGAACTGCTATCATGAGTTTGTTTTCTTTGATTTGTTCAGTTCCTTCACAAATCATTTCCAACTTTTCCCGTGTAACTTTTGCAGTTTTATAGTTTTTGATCTTGCTAAATACAATTTTATCTAGTGAGTGATAAATAGTGTTCTTTGCAACATTGTCAAGATTGGACCTTCTCTTGTCATCCTCTGTCCATTCCCTTCTAGGTTTGGGGATGATCTGAGCTAGTCCAGCTGACTGATCAGCTGTAGTGTTAACCTTCACAATTGGTATGGGGCCATCTTCAATGATAGACAACATTTCATCATTGGTTGATGACAAGTGTGCTTGCATTCTGATCTTCCATTCATCATAGTCTTCAGCAGAGAACATAGGAACCTTGGATTTTACCATTTTTGGAGCGATGCAAGTATGCAGGTGTTTTTCAATAATAAAAGGATCTAGCTTGGTACTGATCAAAGCTGTGGCAAACGAACTGCTCTGATACCACTTGTTGGTCCCTTAAGTGATCAAGGTCTAGTGGGAGGAGCGAATAGACCTTGAGTCTAAAATAAATGTTTCAAACTTTTCAAAAGAGGGGATTCTAGAATCTTACAGTAACCTCTAAAAGTTCAAAAATAGATAGTCCACAAGAGGTTTTACAGACCACAAAGGATACAACTGTGGACTAGAGAAGTCTACAGCTGTAGAGTTATAAAACTTACAAATTAAAATAGACAACTTGTAGACAAAATATCAGAGGGATTCTCACACTTAAAAGTGTATTGAGAATACCCTAATGTGCAGCGGAAAAAAATAAGTGAGTGTTAATGAAAAACAATTTAAATAGACTTAACAGCTGAGTGACTTAGACAAGTCTACAGCTGTAGAGTCAATTTCTTCGTGAAAATCAAAAGGTTTTATGCACTAGATTTTAAAAGAATGATCAATGTAACAAATAAATAAATATGCAATACAGAAAAATAAATAACAATAAGTAAATAGACAGTATTTATAGTGGTTCAGTGTCAATGAAAAAGACAACATACATCCGCTGTTACACCACTTAGGTGCCAAATTCACTAAGAATGGATCACAAAGATCAATACAAATAGGCCCCCCTTAGAACTATGTTCACTCAGATTCCTATTCTAAAAAGAGACACTATACTATTTCACTTAGAATATAACTCACTAAGAGTTAAACAAAACCTCACACAGAGATATCTACACTAAGTAGAAATAATAAAAACAAGTGAGGGAACAATAACAAAGAGTGATTCTTTCTAAGAAAAATCCTAACCAACTATCCTATGAATCACAATGAAAACACTCTCTCTAAAAAATTGTTGGCTGTAGACTTTGCTCAGGTTGAATGCTTGTATACGTAGGTTGTTGTTATTGTTTCCTCTGAGAACATCTTCTATTTATAGATTGAGTGGTGTGACTTATCCGTTGGGGAATTCAAATTTGAATTTAGGATAAGGCTCCTATCTTTCTCTCACGACTCCCAGCTTGTACAATTTTCAGTTGCAAGTGTGGCTTACTTTATTCAGGACATCTACGTTTGTCGAGTCTCAATTTCTTAAGAAAGTTGTTATCCTGACACTATACGACTCGACGACAAAGCTGTACACAACTTGTGAATTTGAGGAGAGGCTGGATCCAGCTAACTATGATCTTAGATACAACCCACTCATCAAATTCAGCCTCCCTTTTCAAAATGGCTGGGTAGTAGGCTCAGTTAATGGTATTATTCTCCAATGCTATCATCTCACACTTTATGTATCTAATCTCATCACTCGTGATTACATTGAAATTCATCATCCCCAAGAGTTTCTTTCCTCTTGTACCCGACTAGTCGCTCTTGGATTTGGCGCCACCGAAATAACCAGACAACATAAGGTGGTCACACTTTTTGAAGTTGAGGGCGAGGAATAGGAGTACTACTAATGTTATGTGTATATTCCTCTCCATCAACTTCAAAAAGCGCAATCACCTTATGTTGTCCGGTTATTTTGGTGGCGCAAAATCCAAGAGCGACTAATCGGGGACAAGAGGAAAGTAACTCTTGGGGATGATGAATTTTGATGTAATCACGAGTGATGGGATTAGATACATAAAGTGTGAGATGATAGCATTGGAGAATAAAACCATTAACTGAGCCTACAACCCACCCACTTTGGGAAATGAGGTTGAATTTGATGAGTGGGCTGCATCTAAGCTCATAGTTAGCTAGATCCAACCTTCTCAAATTCACTTGATGTGTACAGCTTTGTTGTCGAGTCATGCAGTGTGAGGCCGACGACTTTCTTAAGAAATTGAGACTCGGGAAACACAGTATCTTGATTAAAGTGAACCACGACTTGCTAACACACTTGCAACTAAAAATTTTACTAGCCGGGGTCTTGAGAGGATATCAAGAATGATTTCCGATGGTAGTTTGGCAAACAAGTCTTGCTTCTCTCTCAGTCTCATTGTTAATTAAATCCTGGACCAAAAAATAGAGAGCTAATTAGAGTATCTAAAAAATGAAACCCTAGGTATATTTACATTTAAAGGTAATTGGGTAAAGACACAACCAATAATTATATAGAGCAAACCCAAAAAAGAAAAAGGTGCAATAAAGTTGATCTTACCTTTTTCTGTGAAAAAAACCAAAATCGGAAAGGAAACTTAAACAACTAAATTTGTGGCCGGCAAAATCAAATTATATATTTCATATATATAGTAGAAAATTTGGAAAATTATAAATAAAAGAAATCTATAGAGAATAGATCCTCCATCCTTCATTCTAAGCTTTATGTAAGACAATAAATATAAAATAAGAAGCAGAAAAAGGAAAAGGAGAAAAAACTTGGTTTCTTAGCAATTAAAAGGAAAACAAAAGAAAAATTACCTGAAGGAATGTCTCAGAATTGTCCGAGAAGGGAAAATACGGAGTGGAGAGAGAGAATTTGTTGAAAATGAGAGACTCTCACTCTATGAGTGAGCTATGTCTTTATCTCACTAAATTGTCTGCATATATATATATATATATATATATATTGCATCTAGAGACAACACTTGTCTGTTTTAAGGTTCCAGCTGGCTGCGGACAAATTAAATGTTAAAAAAAAATTGGTATCCAATTTAGTACATAATTTATACAATTTTCGAATAAGAAAACATTGTGTATGCGTAAATATATATTTTGGGTTACTAAAATTACAAAATGAGTGGTTTAAGAAAAAAATTATTACAAGGAGACAAACATTAACCGAACCTTACATAAATTTGTAATAATTTTAATTAGTGTACATATTACTTTTGATACCTAAAGTTTGTCTTCTTTTGCTTTTGGAACCCCACTCTTGGCTCTCTCATAATTAATTTTCGAAGTTTAATTTTCGTCACAAAACTAGTCCTGCGGGTTTGTTGACTGTTAATTGACTAACAGAGCCAATAATTTTAGGGTTGAAAATATAATTATCTAAAATCATATAAAAGTTTTAAGTTTAAAATTCACCTCACTAATATATTAAAATAAAACTTTTAATTTTCTCTCCTAGTCTAATTTCTATTTCTATCCCTTCGTCTTTATGTCATCAATAAAATTTCACTCACACTCTGAAACATCATATGCCACTCTGCAACATTAGAGAAGAGGGATGAAAGAGATGCACATACCTTGTGGGTTAGCCCAAACTTTCTTCTTTCAAGTTGTTTTGAGAGGCGTGTGGCTCATTTTTGCGCCAAAAAAGAGAGAAGAGTGGCTGTCGATATGTAATATCTGTTAGCCAAAATATGCAAGAAGAGAAAATGCTAAATAGCTCATTTTTTTCAAGGTCAAAGCAAGTGATCCATGATTGCTTGGCCATCAAATCTAACACCAACCAATAAATATTTCCATCAACTCTTGGGGATGATGAATTTCAATGTAATCACGAGTGATGGGATTAGATACATAAAGAGTTAGATGATAGCATTGAAGAATAAAGCCATTAACTGAGCCTACTACCCAGCCATTTTGGGAGGGGAGGTTGAATTTGATGAGTGAGCTGCATCTAAGCTCATAGTTAATATATATGATCTTATTTGCGATTTGTATAATTCTCCCAAAACTTTCTGAATTAATCACATAAAATTGTAATAGCGGTACAAAAACACATTAAATTTTACCTATTATGGTCTCACAATTGCAAATATATAAGTCCAACCTGCCATAAATCTCCAAATTGTTACATAATTCAAAAAAATAAAAACTAAAAAGAAAATAATGGCATCCATACCAGAAAAAATATAATGAAATGATGGATCCAGTTTCTTCTTCGGCTTCAAACCACAGCTTTTGTTTAGCCATATACATAAGGCTCAAGAGATGCTGCAAAGCTCTAGAACATGAGGGATAACATTTCACACTTGTGGACGAAATTTTCGGGGAGGGAGGCGCTGATAGTGTTAATAGTTAGGGTTTGTCTGATTCTTTTATAGGTCGATTGTTGTTGGATATTCCAAAAATAATGGGCCTATATATTCCAGAAATAATGGGCCATATATCAAGTTTGGGAAGTGGTTACTCGGGCTTTTTTGGGCTGATTTGAATATATAGATTTGAAATATGTGTCTAGGTTGTTATGGCCCAAATAATTATGAAGTAATTTAATTTTTTTAGAGTGATATATATATATATATATATATATATATATGACTGTTATATTACAACGTGACAAATGGTAGTAGGAAATTCATAGAAGATGATAAGATTTTAGTGTCAAGTCATTATTTTGGAATCGTGTAGAAACCCGTCTCATTCTTTGTATTTGAATAGAAAATTCAAAATTTATAATAAAATATAGGGACATCTGCATATTGGTTCAAAAAAGTGACTATATTTACAAATTGATTCACAATATTTGCACAGAAGCATTTTTTTTCCTGCACAAACCTATATATTTTTTCTGCACAGAACCAATTTGTAATTAGTGTCTTTGTGAACCATTTTGTAATTTTTCCTAATATATATATATATATATATACACGCATCACTTGACTTGTTTAGAAAGATCAATTCTTTTATATGAGATATATAAAAGACGTGGATTGATAAGTGTTCTAATTAAATAAGTTCATAATTAATTTTATTTGTTCTTAAACTAAGCTCCTATACAACCAGATTTAAAGTAGTGTGTGTTATTCGTACTACGATTTATAAGGAGTTTTATTTTATTTGATAGAATAGTTTATATGGATTCAACGCAATATCTGGTAATATTAAACTTTTGTTTACAATTTTTACAATTTTGTTTAATGTAGTGTAATTAAAATCTATGTTATTTCACAAGTTAAAGAGATAAATTACATTACAACTCAAATTGATCAAGTGCGGTGGGAATGGACAGAATGCATTCACAGTTGCATGTAGTGGAGTACTAAGCCTGGAGCTTTTATTCAAATTTAATTGATTATTTTGACTTCATGTGAGCAATATTATTTAGGAACAAATTACATTTACGTATGTAAATTTAGTATTTTAAAACTTATTATGCTTAGGAACATATTATCATCTGAATTTTTATGGTACAATTATCTGATGTATAGATTGAGGTTATGGTTTGAAAATTCAAAATATTTACAAATTATGATTCTAAATATATTTTGAGTACTTTTATTATATAAATTGAAAACAAATAAAAAATTACTGTGAAACTGAGTTGCTTAAAAAGTTATATACAATATATATATATATATATATATTGTTGTGGAAAAAATATAATAGATAATAGATATAACAAATCATTGAGGTATGATATTGTGAAAAAAGCCCGAGGTGTTTCGGATAACAAATTGTTTTGTCCAAAATGTCTCATCATGATCTCCATCTTCATTATTCTGCAACCAAATGTCAATTCCATTAGATATATTATCACATAAGCATATGGCATCCCCTAAACCACACAACACCACCGAAAGTGTGTTGCTTCCGGCCATTATAGGAGAAGAAAACGAGCTAAAAATTTTCATCTTCAAGATCAAAGTAGCATATCCATGGTTGGGAGGTCGTGAAATATGACACCAACCAACAAAGATTCCCATTCATTAAAATCCCAGAGACACGACAGCCATTGAGGTCGAGGGCAGGAGGTAGTAGTACTCAATGTTATCCGGTTATTTTAGTGGCTCAGAATCCAAGAACAACTAGTCGGGGACAAGAGGAAATAAAACTCTTGGGGATGATTAATTTTGATGTAATCACGAGTGATGGGATTAGATACATGAAGAGTTAGATGATAGCTTGAAGAATAAAGCCATTAACTGAGCCTACTACCCACCCATTTTGGGAGGGGAGGTTGAATTTTATGAGTGGGCTGCATCTATGCTCATAGTTAATATATATGATCTTATTTGTGATTTGCAGAATTCCCCCAAAACTTTCTAAATTAATCACTTAAAATTGAAATTAATTTGAAAAAATACATTAAAATTTTACCTATTACGACCTCATTTTTGCAAAAATATAAATCCAACCAGCTATAGATCTCCAAATTGTTACATAATTTGAGAAAAGTTAAAACTAAAAAGAAAATAACGGCATTCATACAAGAAAAAATCTAATAAAATGACGGATCCATTTTTTCCTTCGGCCGCAAATCGCAGCTTTTGTTTAGCCATATACATAAGACTCAAGAGATGCTGCAAAGCTCTAGAACATGAGGGATAACACTACATACTTGTGGACGAAATTTTTGGGGATGGAGGCGTTGATGGTGTTAATAGTTAGGGTTTGTACCTGATTTTTTATAGGCCGATTGTTGTTGTATATTTCAGAAATAATGGGCTATATATGAAAAAATTTGAAGAGGGCAGCGACTGGATAAAGTTTGGGAAGTAAGATTTCAAATCTGACTTTAGGTTGTTATGGTATTATTGAATTTTTTTAGAGTGAGATATATATGACTGTTATATTACAACGTGACAAATGTCAGCAGGAAATTCATAGAAGATGATAAGATTTTAGAGTCAAATCATTATTCTGGAATCGTGTAGAAACCCCGTCTCATTCTTTGTATTTGAACAAAACATTCATAATTTATAATAAAATATAGAGACATTTGCATATTGGTTAAAAAAAGTGACTATATTTACAAATTAGTTCACAATATTTGCACAGAAGCATATTTTTTTTCCTGCAGAGAAGCAATTTGTAATTAGTGTCAATTTTGTGAACTATTTTATAATTTTTCATAAAATTATATATATTTTTTGGATTCGTGTAGAAACCCCGTCTCATTCTTTGTATTTGAATAGGACATTCGAAATTCATAATAAAATATAGGGACATTTGCATATTGGTTAAAAAAAGTGACTATATTTACAAATTAGTTCACAATATTTGCACAGAAGCATATTTTTTTTCCTGTACAGAAACAATTTGTAATTAATGTCAATTTTGTGAACTATTTTGTAATTTTTCATAAAATTATATATATTTTTTGGAATCGTGTAGAAACCCCGTCTCATTCTTTGTATTTGAACAGGACATTCGAAATTCATAATAAAATATATATATATATGCGAGTATCTTGACTTGTTTAGAAAGTTCAATTCTTTTATATGAGATATATAAAAGACGTTGATTGGTAGTACTCCTGTGAAACATATTCATAATACTCCCACTCCCCCGCGTTCAAAATATATATCACTTTAGCTTTTTATACTTTTGTCATAATATATGTCATTTTATATTTTTTTTTCCTTGTTTACCCCTAATTATTCCCAGAACACCTAATCAACTTCAATTAACCATTTCTCAATGAATACTATTATGCTTCTGCCGTAGATCCAAAATATATAATATTTGCCCCAACAAGTCAATCCAGTCATGGCGTGCCGTTGAAATTCCACGGTTTTTTTATCTTCAATTAACAAGAACAAGGTTGCTGTATGAGGAGCTGAAATCTGAGAATCAGCTTGGCCATTAAAGTTGAGCTTCTGGAGACGAAAACCGTTGACCTATAAAGGTACCCCTCTCTCTCTCTCTCTCTTGATTTTTTCCTATTTCTCTGTTAAATTGAAATTCTGTGTAATAATTGGAGTATGCAGCTTGCTTTTTAATTAGTTAGAGATGATTTATCTTTAGCATGATTATGGTAAAGCTATTGAAGAAAAACGATGGTTCTGGCAGAAGGGTCTCTCCTCGAAGATATTTATGATTTCCAAGACAAAATTCAGTTCTGTGCTTGTAAATTTCATTTCTTAGAAATTCCAAGATTTCGTATTTGTCAATCTTTAGGTGTTTTTCCTGTCCTCTGAGTTTGAGAGATGGAAGAGGTGGGTGCCCAGGTAGTTTCTCCTATGGTCATCCATCCTGCAATATTTGTGATTCGTATCCAACGGCTGAGAAACGGCAGAGCGCTTCTGATAACCGGAATCCCATGTCCTGGAATTTGGACTGTTGTAGGTTTGTTGCAAAACCATTACAATGTGATGGAGGGAAGTGGTGAAGGGAGAAATAGTGCTTCATATTCACAAAAGATGATCAAAATCTTCTACTGAAACTGGGGAACCAAGATGGAAGGGGTAACAATAGTCGTGTTTATTTTGTAGAGCCACAACCGGTTTCTAGGCCAAACAAGTGGATAATTGCAACGATGATCCTTCGACTGCCAAGGACTGTCACAAGGTGTGTGAGGTTCATAGTAAAGCTGGTAAGGCTGAAGTGGAGAAACAATTCTGCCCACATAGCCGCACTTCATCTTAAAATCTATTGGATGGATGGTGTTGTGTTATTTTCAGGTTTGACCCTTTGAACGGTAATATCTGGTTTGATTTCAATTGGAATAGTTTCAATAATACATAAAGATGAGCAGCATTGAACTAACTTATACCATTGGACTATACTAGCCATAGGGTTAAGAGAAATATTATTAACTAGATATTGGGAATTATGTTATGTAATTGTTATAATTGTTGCGTTTCACAATTAGTTCTCCTAAGTATTCTCGATGTTATATTCATGAATCAATTTGTAAAAGTCGGACATGTAGGTAATCAATTTTACTAAGTTTTAATTGGTGTTGTTTTTATTAGAATGCAATGCTTTCACTTCTCTACTTTATACTTTTGACAATCTCCACTGCAGTATTTTTCTCTTTGTAGGTGTCTTTTGGTGAGATTAAGATAGAAAAACTATGCTTTAAAAGCAAAGCTACTTCACCAATTCTTCATTACACTACAAAAAAAGTGGATTTTATCGATCGGAAGTTAGCGAGCGCTCGGAGTCGGTGGCTAATTATGTAATTAGCGGCCGATTAGAGACCGATGTTGACTAATGGTCAAAAGGATAATTTGCCGACCGATTACCGACCGAAAAAGCGGTCGCAAATTTTAAAATAAATTAGCGACCGCCAGATCGGTCGCTAATTTGCGAACTGGCAAAATTAGCGACCGACGTGGCGGTCAGTAATCTTAAAATAAAATAGTGACCATTTTTTCGGTCGCTAATTTTGAAATCTGAAAGCGGGTAGGTGAGCGATTATTACCCGATTCGATGTTCATAATTAGTGACCGAAAAAGCGGTCGGTAAAATAAAAATGCGGTCGCTAAATTTCGAATATAGAACAGCCACTGCCCTTTTCTTTCCTTTTCATTCGCGAAAATTTACCCCCCCCAACCTTCAAAAAATCTCTCAAATGTGAAGAAATATTATTTTAACGTGTTGAATGCAATCGTTCGGGTCCATTGTCACATTGTTCTCGTTGCTTCAATTTGACCGTACGTTTTTACATTTTTACCGTTTAATTTCTAATGTTGAATAAATTTATTTTCTTGATAAAATACATGTTAGATATAAAGCATAATTTGTGTGTTCGATTTGTGATAAGTTTAGCATTATTTGCATGTTGTACATTAATTATTTATGGATATATCTACTTTTATTGGGGATTAATCCTAATTTTGTTAGAATTTTGTTGTGTAATTGATGTATGATTATATATAGTGGAATTTTTGTTTTAAAATATGCTTTGTTAAGTACCTTTGTTTAGATTTTGATGTGTGCAAAACAATATGTTTATATTGGACAAACTGATCTAACACTTGTGCTAAGGAAATTGGTGTTTGAAATTTATAGTTGTAAGTGAAGTCTGCAGCTGTATACTTGATCATTCTACAGCCAGACATGACTCTATAGCTGTAAGGTTTCTCTACAGCCGGATTTTTCATATTGACAGGACTCTACAGCTGCAAGGTTGATGACTCTACAGCTGAAAGAACCGTTTGAAGAGGAAGTACAAGTCAGAGATTATTTGAAGATAATGAAGACCCTTAAGCATAATTAGTGTAGCTCTCATGCACTCACTAAAATGTACTTAAGTGGAGGATATTTCTTTAAT
>JAPKLY010001178.1:0-33193 GCA_026898435.1 Prunella vulgaris
TGAGCAGCAATTTTAGGAGAAATTCTATTTCGACAGTGAACTTTGAGTTTTTCTTATGCTTTTGAATTTATTTTGCATACACTTTATGACTATGCTTGGCTAGATATTTTTATATTCCAATTCTAGGGATGTTGAACCCGTTTATATTATCTTTTAATTAATTACTCGTAACGTGTTCTTATTTCATATCTTGGGTTTTTCGTATTACTTGGTTGTATGTTCAGGGATTTTTTTGATTAATTTAGTAATGGCCTGCTAGGTTAATTTGCAATTAATTCTACAGTTAGAATTTAAACTATAATCCGTAATTGTTATAGGATATATTCACGAGTAACAAATAGTGCACCATTCACTAGGGGTAATACGGATCTGGGTTATGTGAAGCGAATGTTTCGTATTTTGCAGTCCAGTCTTTCTATTAATTTGGTGGTTGAATGCATTTAACAAATTAAGTCTAGTGAGCTTCTCACCTAGGTTGTTTGAATAAATAGGGCTAGTTAACGAGCTTCTCTTAACTAGCTAATCTTAAGAATTAATTCGGTTTAACTGAGCTTCCCGTTATTCTAGGGAAGAGATTTGATATTAGAGTAAGACTGTCACGGGATTAATTAGGATAGTATAAATTGTGGGGATACTGAACTTAGGATTGGAATATTATTTCTCATTTTTTATCTTAATTATATTTTCTTTTGTTCTCTTTTATTTGCATTAATTTAGTGATAGCTTAATTAGTTTACCAACCAAACCCCCCCTCGTATTACTTTTAGATTAATATAATAAATTCACAATTTGATTTCCTCCTTCCTGTGGGATCGACCCTTGCTTGCCTTTGCTACTAGTTAGTAGAGTAGAGTTAATGATTATATTTTGTGTGCCTCGACAGCACGGTCATTACGTAACTTTTCTAACAAGGTGTAAATGTTTCATATTTATTCTTTCGGATGTAGTGTGTCTCAAAAGATCATATGTAGTGCTACACGTGACTACAATTTGAGATGACCACCCACAACAAGCTGATAAATACTTAAATTGCGAGATTTTTTATAGAAAAACAAAAAAAGTCTTCGACTGTACGAAAAATTAGATTTTGTTTTATTTTGGTAAATACATGTTATTAGATTGGTATCTAAATCTTACAATGTGTTAGTAGTAATGGGTGTTTGGGTCTCGTATATCTTCCTTATACAATCGATCTTTAATTTCAAGTATATTCGGTATACTTATAAAAAAATTATTTTTTATATAAAAATATTTTTTTCATACAATTTAAGAGCAAAATGTGTGTTATTATAAGAAAAAACATTACCTTTTCATAAATATATATTTATTTGTATATAAATAGTTATTTTATTTTATAATAACACATATATAAAATAGTTAAAACTGTGTTATTACATGAATCAATATATCTAGTTTTAAGGGATGATGATTAAATTTAAAAAATATATATATTTGTTCTTAAGAAAAATACATTTTATCCTACAGTAACACATATTTGCCCATATAGTAACCCAAACTAGGGAGCAAATATGTGTTACTATTAGAGCAAATGTGTGTTACAATCTTATACAATGTTGTTATTTTGCATAAATTCATTTGTTTTTATAGAATAAATAATTTTTAACGTAATATAAGAGAAAAATCATGTGTGTTACTATAAAAAAAACATATTGGTTTATTATAAATATTTATTTTGTAAAGAAATAATTTCTTGTATATAATAACACATATAAAATAGTAAAAAGGTGTGTCAATATATGAATCAATATACCTAGATTTAAAGGAATGACGATTAAATTAAAAAATACATATTTATTCTTATAAAAGTACATTTTCTCTTACATTTACACGTATTTGCCCATACTGTAACACAAACTGGGGAGCAAATGTGTGCTACTATTAGAGCAAATGTGTGTTACAATCTTATGAAATGTTGTTGTTTTTATATATAATCATATATTTTTATATAATAAAAAAATGCTCATATAATACAAAAGCAAAATGTGTGTTACTATAACAAAATATATTATTTTCTCATAAATATTTATGAATTTTTTTTTTTTTTAGTAAGACACATTTTTTATTAAATTGTATGAAAAATGTTATTTCTACAAAAACAAATGAATATATGTAAAAAAACTACATTTAATCTGATTGTAACACACATTTTGTCTATTAGTAACACGCATTTATCCAAATTTTAACGTACCTGGGAGCAAAAAATATGGAATTATAGTTGCGAAAATTTTGAAAAAACAAAAAAGACCAAATCAACCACAACACGGTTAAGGACCTGTGAATTTTTAATATTGCATGTTTTACACCGTGAAATGTTACACATGAGTGTGCCTCTTGTTATTACCTGATGAATTTACTATGTGGCTCTTATCAGGATAAAAAAATACGTTATTTATGAAAAACGGTTATGTAATAAACGTAAAATAACACAGAGATTTGCCCAGGTCTTGTATTGCAAGAGCTGGGATTTAAATGTAGCCTTTGTATTGATGAGAATTTCGAACCTCTACAATGATGACCCTAAAGTCATATTTATAGATGATCTCAAATACGGTACGTGCATCTATCATGCTAAATTGGTCAACTAGACCGTTACATATGCTATTTCAGGAAGTATTCTCTCCATCAATGGAAGCTTCCCTTGTATTGAAACTAAATAATTCTAATTATGCCATAAATTAAGCATGATGACTATAATACCTCTTGTAAGAGTTGACCATGACTTTGCTCGTGCCCGTAGGTGCGCAGCTTGCTCTTGCTTGTAGGTGCTCGACTTGCTCGTGCTTGTAGATGCATGACTTGCTCCTGCACATAGGTGCTCGATTTTCTCGTGCCCGTAGGTGCTAGGTTTGCTCGTGCCTGTAGGTGCTCGATTTGCTCTTGCCCGCACCTCAAATTTTATGATATTTTAGTCTGGGCCACGTCTAATCATTTATGGGCTTGGGTCTATATTTATTGTACCACAACACCTCTATCGCAAAATATCAATATCATCAGTTCACTTTGTAATACAAAATTTAATGAAAATCAAGAAATATCACATATATATCGCAAAAGATTGAATTATATATAAAAATAGTATTTTGTTTCTTTTCTTAAAATGTTTACATTATTTTATGAATATAATATTTTTATAATTTAATATTTTCTTGTCAATATATTTGAATTAAAGTACGTGGTATATATTAGTATGCATGCTTCTATTCATTATGTGCATTTAAAATTTTGTATTTGTATTGTACTTTTTAAAATGTGAATTGATATGTGTTTGTATTCATAAATAATATTTTATTGAAATGCTATTTAAATTTAAAAAAATTAATATTTAAAATAATGGAAGAAGATGCAATTGTAGAGGAAGAGAAAGTGTTGGTCAATAATGCTTTAGATAATTGAGTTTGAATCAATCCACAAGAAAATTTATCGCACAATATTTGTTAGGCTAAAAGTGTCAAGAATTTAAAATATTAATACATGATTGACTATTTTGTTTTAATTTGTGAATCAATCCACAATAAATTGATTTATCTCAAGTATTATGAATTTAAATTTTGATATTTATATTTTTTCTTGTAATTAAGTCATTCCATAATATTTGTTTTCCATTATTTCTGAATCTATTCACTAGAAATTGATTTATCTCAAGTGTTGTGAGTTTAAACATCAATGTTTTTGTTTGCTTTTTATATTATTGGTCATATATATAGGTAATAATTGTGAACTATTTCACAAGAAATTAATTTAAGTGAAAACAAATTAAAATTATCTATTAATATAGAATATTATTAATTGAATATTACTTCCTCCGTTCTAGGGAAATTTGCACCCCTGGAATTTCATGTTTTTTTTAAGAAAAATGTATTTTTTTTAAATAAAATAGTAGCATATGGTTAATTATGTATTTATATTTGTGAGTATTCACACAAATAAATATATTTTTTTTTTAGTAGAGTGCAAATTTTTGTGACATTCGATAAGAAAAGTGTGCAAATTCATGTGGGACCAAGAGAGTACTATCTAACGATACCTTGTTGTTTTTTAAGAACAAAGAACTTATACTAATAGGGAGGTTACTCTGATTAGATGTGTTATTTTAAGATATATTTAGATAAAGTGAATTTCAACATTAATTTCATATTATACTACTAATCTTCTATAGGGTGAGTTGCTATGGAGTGCTACCTGCAAGACATTTTTGCTCTCAAGACACAACCAAAATATTATTTACCCCCCCAGTACCCAAGAGTACTAAATTGTGTCATTAATGTAGGGTGGTGGGGTGGAGTGGAGTGGAGGTGGTAACCCACTTGAAAGTGTCTATCCTATACAAAACTTAAAATAAAAACGACAGAAACTGGATGTGGGGTGTAATGTGATCACACCACGTCCAACCTTATATAAAAACGCAACAGAAAAATAAAATAATAGGAGATAAATTTTCACAAGTTATATGAAATAACTTGTGAATGTCTCATGGCAAAACTTATTCACTATTTGAATGTGAATTATAATAAGTCCTTCGAAACTAATGAAATTTAGCTTAAGGACATTAAAACAAAGTGAGTTGTAAATTAAGAACGGAGAACGAATTTCTTTAAGCTATTATCAAAACTCAGTTAAATAACAAGTATAATTTTGCTCTGTCTCAATCTTGACTGTCTCGAATGTGTATGATGTGTATCTTCTTCAATGATCCCAGCAACTCTTTTATAGGCTCACAAAATATCTCATGTTCATGTCACGTTCTCCACTCCTCAAGTAATGTTCTCCACTTCTCCAAGTTTTGATATAATGACCAAGTCCATTTTCTTCTAACTCCTCCTAAAATATCTAAAAAGTATCCTATTCAAAAAACAAATCTCTTCTCACGCACAAAATAATTCAAAACAAAAATATAATAATCTTAATTAGTTAAATGTGAATAAAAGCAAAATAATAAAATAAAAAATTATTGGAATTTAAAACTTAAACCCTAACACCACCGACAGATTCAGATCGTGTGCCTTCTTAAATAAGTGAGTTTATTTCAAATTTTCAGAAAATAAAAACACTGTTGGGTTTTAGAAATATGAACCTCAAGTCCGTTGCAGTGGAAGACATTGTTCACCAACAACGAACCAGATCAAATTGACTGCATACATTAAATAAATAATATTAGATCTAATCTAATTGAGAAAACCTTACATTGTTCGTATGTTGGATTCCTCTACTATGGTATCCACGTAATCCTTGTCTACGAATCTGCGATCAAATTGAATAATATTATGTTATAAATTTAAAATTTTATTTTGATTGTATTATTATATGAACAAATGCATATTAATATAAAGAAAAATTAATATATGTTACTTTTCAGATTAAATATTGTTATTTTATATATATTTATTTATTTATATAAAAAAACATTTTCTCATAAAATATAAGAAAAATGTGTATTAATATAAAAAAATATTAGTTTTTCCATAAATATTTATTTATTTTTATAGAAACAATAATTTTTTTTCATATAATAACGCATATAAAACAATAAAAAGTGTGTTATAACATGAATCAATTTACCTAAATTTAAAGGGATAATGATTAAATTTAAAACACATATTTATTCTTATAAATTACATTTTATTTTTACAGTAACACGCATTTGCTCATATAGTAACACATATTTGCACATATAGTAACACAAATTGGAGAACAAATATGTGTTACTATTAGAATAAATTTGTGTTACTATCTTATAAAATGTTGTTATTTTACATATACTCATTTGACTATATAGTAACACACATTTACCTATATAGTAACACAAATTGAGAGACAAATACGTGTTACTATTAGAAAAAATATGTGTTACTGTAAAAAATTTAAGAAATAAAAAACTAAAATAATATATTTATTTATAATATTAAATATTTATAATATAATATAATATGTGTTACTATTAGAACAAATATGTTTTACTATATGTATAAATATTTATTTATAATATAATATTAAATAAATATTTTTTAATCAATATAATAATTTAAAGAAATAAAAAACTAAAATAAATTTTAAAAGAATTACTGAGTGGGTTATGGGGGCTATTAATATGTATAGTGTATGAGGTGTGTGTGCGTGTAGGGGTGGGGGCGGGTGGGGCGCCCTGGGGGAAGGCGTATGGGTGGGAGAGGAGTTTAACATACTGATGGTTGACGTGCGGGTGGGGTAATTTTAATAATTATCTATATTTAATAATTTCTACGGTAGAAATTTTTATACAAGTGTTGCTCTTTTTGTATTTGGTGTTCTTACATTAAATTAAGTCCACTAGATAAAATTTTAAGAGGGATATATAGTAGATTTAGATATATGCCACTTAATTTTAGAAACTCATACGTAGATTTTTAGCCCACTACCCCCAACTTAAAAATGCAATAAAATTAGGGTTGTTTATCCACGTGTTTATAAATTAATTATTGGTGCGCACAAAGCCCAAAAAATCAAATCAAATTATAATTTTATTTTTCCAATATATGATTTTCTGGGAATTGTTCCAAACTTGTGAAATTTCTAGATATTAATTTTTCTTTTTTTTTTTTTACTTTGGATTATCTTTTTCATATTTTACAATTATACCAAATGTTTTGGATTGCACGAGTGAGGTGAAATTCATTATGTAAAGCATCAAATATTATAACATAAAAATTTCTCATAAGATTAAAATACACAACACTCCTATTTGTTTTCTTCTTCAATCACAGAAACTAAGGATGAGACAGGGCAGCACATCAACTGATGCAATGAGCCAGGGCATCACCTCAGCTGAGGCAATGCTGAACCTCTTCAACAACATGCCATCGGCTGTCATCATCGACATCCTCTCAAGGCTACCCGTCCGCCAAATCCTTCGCTGCAAGCTCGTTTCCAGTTCATGGCTCCTAATAATCGAGACAGGGGAGTTTGTTCAAGCCCATCTCCGTAGGTCCGCCCAGGGGCTGATCGTCTTCCAGTCAGCCAACGGGGAGAACTTCTACAGCTCTCTGGAGCTCAATGACGGAGAAAGTGTTCAGCCTCATGACTTTCACTACAATATGATCTCCAATTTCGAGCTCCCCTTCTCTGGATGGCTAGCTGGCTCAGTTGATGGCCTGCTCTTCATGTGTGAGCCAACCCCTGTTGATTATAAGCCCGATGACCTCTACATCTGCAATCCAATCACCCGTGAGTACGTCTTGCTCAATATAAAGTGGATTTGGATTGAGCAAGAGGTCTAGTCAGTATAAAGTGGTTAGGATTGCTAACCAGCGTAGATTCATTGAAGGAACCTTGAAGTGGCCGAGTGTCATGTGTACACTCCTGGGACGGGTTCCTAGGCGGGGCGAGCATCCAGTGTATGGCTTGAGTACATTGATCACATCTATGGAGTGTGTTTTGAAATGGGAGAATTCATTGGGTGGTGAAGGATCGGAATCAGTGCATAAGGATCGGAATCACTACTATGGATGTTCCTGATTATCTTGATGATTCAAGGTCCGCCAAAGTTAGGGGGGCTGACGCTCTTCGTGTTGGGAGGTTGTTTGGGCTTGTGTGATAACTCGGCAGGTGATGTGGTCGTTGTTTGGTTGATGAAGGAATATGGGGTCGAGGATTCTTGGAAAATCACTCTTATTATGCTTAAAAATGTTGAAGGTTTTGGCATTGGTGGGGACATTATGGGGACATCTTGCTGGCTTGGAAGGACTTCTACCTCCTGTACTTCTCCGGCACGACTATGACTGTTCAGGAGGTTCGAAAATGTGACCTCATTTTGAAGTATGTGCCAAGTAGTTGCTGTTCAACGGCCAAATAAAATTCTGAATTTTGTTGGGTGTGGTCCAATTAAAACTTCTTCTCTTTTCCTATCTTTTTATCATTCGATTAAATTATATTTTTCTATATAATTGACTTTAAATAAATGATAGGCATGTGTTTTGCTTAAACTATTCTAGTTTTTCTTACCAAAAATATAGACCACGACCATTCTCTATGTCAAGTGCAATCCATCAATTTAATGCTTATATATAATGCATGATCCTATCAAATTAAACAAATTATACATAAGAAAAAAAATTCCACTAATCATGTACACATTGATTTTGAAATCAAAATCTATGTAACCATCATTCTCACTGCAATTTATCAAACAATAATTCTAAGTAATATTCTCCCAGATCGAATTGCCTATTTCAATTCATGTTGCATCTGATATTCCACTCACAGGATGATTGTCATGTGTTAAATATTAAAATTACTATTTAATCCCTCCTAATATATACCGTGTAATATATTTAACACATGGCAATCATCCGGTGAGTGAAATAGCAGATGCAACATGGATTGGAATAGGCAATCTCATCCGAATATCTCCACTGATAATTTTGAATGAAGCACCCTAATATAGGCCATTAATCACTTCTGTTAGTATTGTTGCCTTTGTTGGCAAGACTGCATAAAAGAACAGAAAGTTGTTCATACATAATAAAGATATCTAACCTCCGGGGCGACGAAATCGAGGCTATATGTTGAATAATAGGGGTATATATGTCATTTCAACAAAGAATATTTTTGCCAAGATCTTTTCAGTGTAGGTGTATATAAAGCAATCACGCGTGTCATAATAAGCGTCTCTATTTTTCCTATTCATCATCTCTCTTAAAAGCAAAGCGCCACGACTTGGAGAGCAGCGCTACCCTCACACCTCGACTACACCGCCACCCGATTCAGTTCACCACCTTCGGAGCAAAAGAAGGTAATATCGATCTTTCTTACTTAAATTTTAACTATTATTTTTCGTGTATTCACACTTTCGATATGAATCTGAGTTTTGGCCTAAAATCCACTGGTAAAATAAACTTTTTACATAGTAGGAAATGCATATCCCTTTTTGGTATTTGTGGTTCTTTTATTAAAGATTTAATTCCACTAGATAAAATTTAAGAGAGATATATGTCACTTAACTTTAGAAACTCAGATGTGGGTTTTTAGCCCACTACCCCCAACTTAATTTCAAAAAATGCAATGAAATTACGGTTGTTTATCCATGTGTTTATAAATTAACTAGTCGCCTTGCACGTGCACTGCACGTTATCGATAAATTTGCAAGAATAATTGACATATTTTTTTTTAATTGTATAATATATTTCATGTAATATATATAAAACACGATAATCACTATGTCAAGTGCAATTTATCAATTTAATGCTTATATATTAGTGCATGATCCTATCAAATTATACATAAGAATTTGAAGAAAATTTTCCACTAATCATGTACCCTTTGATTTTGAAATCAAATTCTGTGTAACCATCAATCTCATTACAATTCATCAAACAATAATTATAATTAGTATTTCCACTGAAAATTTTGAATGAAGTACCCTAATATAGACTATTAACCACTGCTGCTGGTATTGTTGCTTTAGTTCAGAAGGCTGCATAAAGAAACAGAAAGTTGTTCTTACATAATAAAGATGTCTAACCTCTAGGACGACGAAATCGAGGCGAAATATTGAATAATAGGGGTATTTATGTCATTTTAACAAAGGATATTTTTGCCAAGATCTTTTCAATATAGGTGTATATAAAGCAATCATCTCTATTAAAAGCAAAGCGCCACGACTCAGAGAGCAGCGGTGCCCCACTCCTCGACTACACCACCATTTGATTCAGTTCACCAGCTCGGGAGCAAAAGAAGGTAATATCAATCTTTCTTGCTAAATTTTAACTATTATTTTTCTAGTATTCACATTTTTTACAAGGATTTGGGTTTTGGCCTAAAATCAATTGGTAAATTAAACTTGTTACATAGTAGGAAATGCATATCCCTTTTTGGTATTTGGGATTCTTACATTAAATTAAGTCTAGTAGATAAAATTTTAAGAGGGATATAGTAGATTTTGATATATGTCACTTAATTTCTCTTATTCCTCTTTGACAAACTTTGTTTTTGGGAACTATTCATTTTCTTGTGATATCTTTGCCTCTATAATTTGCTCTAACAATAAATTAGTAAAAATTTGGAAATCACTGTCTTGTAACTCAATGGTAATTATACCAATTTGTCTCGATTCTCTAGTTCAAGTGAATATCCAATTTTCTACTTCTTATGAATCTTCTGTTCTTACTAATTTCAATTCTTAATTAATTGTATATATAATATTATGTTATACAAAAACGCTACCTCAAGATTTTTCTTTTTTTGGTTATTTAATTAAATTCTCCTTTACCCCCTAAACGAGATAGTCCACTGCATAAAATTTTGTTTATTCCATATGATATAATTAATGTACTCCACAGTAAATATTAGGGAAATTTAATAAATTAGCACTTTTTTACCATTTAGAGTTTTCAGACGACGTAGAACTTTTTTTATGGTATTAAAGTTTACTCTCTTCCATTGTTCTGGATTGATTGCACAAGTGAGGCGAAATTTTCTATGTTAAGCACTAAGTTTTAGTCTTGTATGTATCAGATGCTCAGTGCAATTTAACTGTATTTTTATATATTATTAAAAAGTCACACGTGTTATTATCGAAAAGTGAATTTTTAAAAATACACTTTCCAGTAATAATTTATGTGATTTTTTAATAGTATTTTGTGTAACATTTTAAAAAATGCGCGTTCACTCCATGCATAGATACTTACTCAATCATTAAATGTTGTAAATTCAAAATTTGTCATAAGATTAACACACCCAACACTCCTATTTCTTTTCTTCTTCAATCACAGAATCAAGGATGAGCCAGGGCAGCACATCAAGTGATCCAATGAACCAGGGCAGCACATCAACTGTTGCAATGAGCCAGGGCAGCACATCAACTGATGCAATGAGCCAGGGCAGCACATCAGCTGAGGCAATGCTGAGCCTCTTCAACAACATGCCATCGGATTTCATGATCGACATCCTCTCAAGGCTGCCAGTCCGACAAATTCTTCACTGCAAGCTCGTTTCCAGGTCATGGCTCCAAATAATCAACACAGGGGAGTTTGTTCAAGCCCATCTCAGTAAGTCCGCCCAGAGGCTGATCGTCTTTCAGTCAGCCAATGGGGAGAACTTCTACAGCTTTCTGGAGCTCAATCACGGGGAAAGTGTTCAACCTCATTGTTGTATATTTTAATATTTACATAATATAAAATAGAGTCGACAGAACTCTTCGCGTAAAGATGTCTTTTGAGTAAAAGTCGTAACTATTCGATGTGTGACTTTTGAAGAAGAGTTGCAACCTTTTGGTACAACTCTTGAGTAATAGTGACAACCTTTCGA
Source organism: Prunella vulgaris (assembly GCA_026898435.1). Taxonomy (NCBI): domain Eukaryota; kingdom Viridiplantae; phylum Streptophyta; class Magnoliopsida; order Lamiales; family Lamiaceae; genus Prunella; species Prunella vulgaris. The sequence goes on from JAPKLY010001178.1 coordinate 11,299, forward strand.
TGCAACTCTTGGATATCTATATATAGTCAAGATATGTGGAGTTCATTAATTAATCACTGAAATAGTAGATTCAATTAATAGTTGAAGATTGAGAATTAGAGTTTCTCAATATAGTGCACTATCGAATTTCCGTGAGATAGGTTTTGTATTCTGCAAGGTCAATTCCTTGTGAGAACCATTTACACCTATGTGGAAGGAATTAATAGCGTTAAAGATAGCATCGTTTTTCGATGTGCCTAACCTATCATTAACTCCATTACTTACATATATACAACAATTTTAAAGGTATTAAATTCTACAATGGAGTCGATGTTGGTTACTACACAGTTAAACAATGGAGATGAATTTTGAGAGAGAGTAAAACGGTCCCACTAACAACAAGATGTTCCGGCTCTTATTATCAGGGAAGTACAATTCTATAATTCTTATAAAAATTTGATTTAATCTTCCTGAGAGAGATTATTTCGTACTACATGATAAAAATGATTAAATGTCTTGATTTATCAAGGAAGTATCTAAATCATTTTAAACTGTGATATATTTATGGATTAATTTGTTCTCTTTGGGACCTCTAATTTTGCAGGCAGTGAAAATTGAAATTAATCAATGGAATGTTGGTATCTTCCAGGATAGACATTCCAATAGTGATTATTAATTGAAATATCAAATGCTATGATAAATAGTTCCAAGAAGGACTACATTTTCAATTTTGGAACTACACAGTTTTCTAAGAGGTATTTTCACAAACACCTTGTGTGCAGAAAACTTGCATAAATTTTTATGCTGGTAAGAAATATTGCTACCCAACCATGGATTATCCCAATCAACACTCAAAGCCAGGATCTTACAAGAGAAAGATGAATGCAGAGGCGCCATCAGGACATCAGATTAACCTCTGAGTGCAACGGGGGCAACATAATTTGTTTCGATTGTGTTCGTCGTTTCAATTAGAACTGAAAAGGCAGAAGCCCTTTCGTGCTATCTGGAACCGAGCTGCCGGTGACTTCATCGGGTATGGCGGAGCCTTAGCACTGTGCCACATCCAAATCCGCTCGAGAACCATTCCTGGACTTTACCAAGGTAATTGGTTAAGTTGATTGAAAACCCTTGATTTGATGATAAAGCGTATCCAGTTCAATATTAAATGAAGCAAATGAATTACGGATTGTATTTTCTCAGTGACAACATTTCGTTCTTATCGGTGGCAATCCATCGAAAAATGTTAAATTGGAATGCAGGTTGAGACATACCGCCGTTCCTTTTTAGTCCATTATCAAGAAATTAGATATGTAGAAAAAAAACAATTGAATTGAGCTTATATAATCCGGTAGAAGTTGGAACTGCAAAGATTCTAGTATCGCACTATCTAATTATTTTAATATAAACGAGAGTTGTGAGCGAAGTGCATCTGTCAGCTAAATATGTGACGGGTTTTAATTAAAAAAAAAAACATTAACCTAACCATGCACGTTTGTAATACAGAAAATAGTATTTTTGTCGTGCTGGTATCATAATATAGTCATGAAATGCATTCACTATTGTATGGAACAATTTAGTCCCATTAAAAATGACAGCGGTGGCTTGGAATGCTTTAAAGGAAAGGATTTCCATGAGAGAAAGCTTGAAAGTCCCATTGCCGATTATTAAGGGAGGCGGTGTGGTTGAATAGTTAGGGTTTATGTCTCCTTTTATAGGGGCAGTGTGGATTCCAGAAGCTTCGTGCGTATTTCTAATTATGTATAAATTGAGGGTTGTAATGAAAAATTGAAAATTGTAGGGATGAAATCGCAGATAGATCGGTAGCCTACTTCTATTTACATACATATTGCTAATTATTTTTGTATTTGTTAGCAAAAAAATAGGGTCTCCCTTCTCTGTGATTGAGCATACAATCTTGTGGCAAAGGATCAGCAAAGTTTACGAAAAATTACCTCAAGGAACTTATTTGATATGGTTAGTATGTTCAATAATCTTATAATTTTTACAATGCAGTAGAAGTTGGAATTGAAAAGATTTTAGTATTCCACTAACTAATTATTTTAGATCTCATTTGGTTTGTTAGACAAGTTAAGATAAATTAAATTATCTTATATAATTTGATGTTTGGTGTTAAGTACCTTGGTTTAGATTTTGATGTGTGCAAAACATTATGATTACTTGAACAAATTGATCTAACACTTGTTCTAAGGAAATTGGCTATTGAAATTTATAGTTGTAAGTGAAGTCTACAGCTGTATACTTGATCATTCTACAGCCAGACATGACCCTAGAGCTTTAAGGTTTCTGTACAGCCGATTTTTCATATTGACAGGACTCTACAGCTGCAAGGTTGAAGACCCTACAGTTGTGAAGACCGTTTGAAGAAGGATGTACAAGTCAGAGATTATTTGAAGTTTATGAATACCCTTAAGCACAATTAGTGTAGCTCTCATGCACTCACTAAAATGTACTTAAGAGAGGATATTTCTTTAATTTTGGAGGATAATGAAGATTAGTTTAAAGACAGCCAGAATTCTTAAGGAAAGGACAATAGTACAAGTTGTACTATCATGTGCGAAGGATGAGGACCACCTCACACCTGCCAATAGAGAGAGAGGAGCCTTATCCGGATTTCAAATTTCAAATTCCCAAGGGATAAGTCACACCACTCAATCTATAAATAGAAGAAGTCCTCAGAGGAAGCAACAACAACAACCCTGAGCATACAAGCATTCTGCCTGAGCAAGTCTACAGCCAACAAACTTTCTGAGAGAGCTTTATTGTTTTATTCTTTGTGATTCATAGGATAGTTGGTTAGGATTTTCTAAGAAAGAATCCTACCCTTTTTTTTGTTGTTCCCTCACCTATTTTATATTTCTACTTCGTGTAGATATCTCTTTGTGAGGTTTTTAACTCTTAGTGAGTTGTATTTTAAGTGAATACGGTAGTTTAATCTCTTGTTAGAATAGGAATCTGAGTGAACCTAGTTCTAAGGGGGAACTACTTGTATTGATCTAAGTGATCTCATCTTAGTGAATTTGGCACCTGAGTGGTATAACAGTGAATGTAGGTGGTCTTTTTATAGACACTGAACCACTATAAACTTGGTCTATTTACTTTCAGTCATTTATATTCTTGTATTGCATATTTATTTTACTGTTACATTCATCATTCCTTTGAAAATCGAGTGCATAAAACTTTGTGGTTCTCACAAAGAAACTGACTCTACAGTTGTAGACTTGTCTAAGTCACTCAGCTGTTAAGTTTGTTTATATTGTTTTTCATTTACACTCACTTATTTACGCAGCACATTAGAGTATTCTCAAAACACTTTTAAGTGTGAGAATTCCTCTGATCTTGTGTCTACAAGTTATCTTTTGTTGCAAGTTTTAAACTCTACAACTGTAGACTTCTCAAGTCCACAGTTGTAAGCTTTGTTGTCCTGTTTTAAAACCCTTGTAGAACTGTTGTTTTTGAATTTTTAGAGGCTACTATAAAGTTCTAGAATCCCCTCTTTTGAAAAGTTTGAAAATTTTGATTTTGACTCAAGGTCTATTCACCCCCCCCCCCTTTTGACCTTAACCACTTAAGGGACCAAAAAGTGGTATCAGAGCAGTTGGCTTGCCACTGCTTTGATCAGTACCTAGCTAAATCCTTTTGTTTTTCAAAAATACTCCTGCATACTTGCATGGCTCCCAAGATGGTGAAATCCAAGGTTCCAATGTTCTCTGCTGAGGACTATGATGAATGGAAAATTAGAATGCAAGCACACTTGTCTGCAATCAATGATGAGATGTGGTCTATCATAGAATATGGCCCTATACCTATTGTGAAGGTCAACACTATAGCTGATTAGTCAGCTAGACTAGCTCAGATAATCCTAAAACCTAGAAGGGAAAGGACAGAGGATGACAAGAGAAGGTCCAATCTTGACAATATTGCAAAGAACAATATTTATCATTCACTTGATAAAATTGTGTTTAGCAAGATCAAAAACTGTAAAACTGCAAACGACATATGGGAAAAGTTGGAAATGATTTGTGAAGGAACTGAACAAATCAAGGAAAACAAACTCATGATAGCAGTTCAAAGGTTTGAGAACTTCAAGATGAAATCTAGTGAAACTCTTGAAAAGTTTGAGTCAAGATTCATTGAGATTCTCAATGAGTTAGACTCACTTGGTAAAGATTACTCACAAAGAGAAATGAACATGAAGGTTCTCAGAGGCTTCCCTTCTGAATGGGACATGAAGGTCATAGCTATGAGAGAATCAAAGGATTTAAATAAGATATCCACCTTTGAACTCTTTTCAGACCTGAAGGCTTATGAATTTGACATAAGTAGAAGAAAAGAACCTGGCAGTAGTAAGGTTACAACTCTAGTAGCTGAAAACCCTACAGCTACAAGTTCTGATGATGAAGACTTGGCTTTTTTTTATAAAGCAGCTAAAGAAGTTCGGCAAATGGACTAAGAAGAAGCAGTTCACACCAAAGGAGGATGGTAAGGTGAAATCTACAGCACCTAACTCAACTTATTTGTGCTATAACTGCAGAAAACCTGGACATTGCATCAAGGATTGTCCGTATCCCATAGCTGAGAAGTATACAGATGAAGAAAAGAGAATCAGAAAAGATAGAAAGAAAAAGTTTGACAAGGAGAGAATTAGAGCACTACTTTCTGAGTTTGATAAAAATCAGGAAGACTATCCCTCTTCTTCTCAAAAGTCAACTGCAGATTTAGAAGACTCTGACTCTACAGACTCAGATGAGGAAGCCCTAATCTGTCTTATGGCTAAAGATGAAGAGGTATGCTCATCATCATCAAGTTATCACTATGAGAAATTTCACTTTTAATATCATATTTATAAAAGCGGGTAATTTTTAAACCGCTGTTAAAAGTGTACCCGCTATTATATGTTAATAGGCGGAGCTGTAACATAGCGGGTAATAAAAACCGCTGTTAAAAGTCTGATATCTTTAATTAAAAACACAGCGGTTAAAAACCGCTTTTAAAAAGATTAAAAACTGCTTTAAATTAAAAAAAATAGAAATCCGTCCCCAGAATCGAACCCATGACCTCCGTGAAAATTATAGAACACTGACCACTTGGACAAAGTCATCTATTGTTTATCAGTTTCATTTGTTAATTTAAATAAATTAAAATATCAATTTTAATTTAAACCCTACTTAGAATTCAACACACATTTTATCATTTTCAAGCCTTTCTTCCGCCTCCTTTCTCAACTTCGCGCTCTCCCAAAAATTGAAATCTGCTCCTCCATCTCCATTTTCTCGGTGGTCATTTTCTCCGGGTACTCAGGCATCGCCGCCTTCTCCCACGCCGGCGCTGCCCACGCCTTCTCCCACACCGGGCGCCGGATTTTCAGTGCCCAGATTTTCAGTGGCCAGGCATCGCCGCCTTCTCCCACGCCGGCGCCGCCCACGCCTGTGCGCTACATTAGACACAGAAGCAGCCTCGCCTTTTCAGTGGCCACACGCGACGCACCCTCTTCCGTCCACGGCCACGCCACGCTGTCAACTGAAGGTATAATTGAATCTGATTATATTTTATTAGGGTTTCAAATTATTTTTTGCAAGTGTGGGCTCAACATTTTTTGCAAACAGTTTGCTATTTTTTGACTAAAAATTAGGCGTCCCTGTGAATGAACCAAAAATAACAAAATTAGATTCGGATAGGCTGGTTTAAAGTTTAGTGTTCACTGGCCAGCAAAAACATCGACCAATTATATAATTATTGCTGCTTATATTTATAGATTGAGAAACATGGAACTAGAACTCTTTAGAATTAATTCAAATTTAGGATAACTACATATATGTGTTCTTGTTTTTTAGTTTGGTTTTAACATAGATTCAGAAATTTTGAATTTCTGGTCACAATAGAACTGATTTCTTGCTAGTTTGTGGTTATTTGTTGTATATATGTTAGTGCCATTCCATTTTTTATGTTAGTGTCATCCATTATTTAATATGACAATAATGTATAAATTATCTAATAAAATTCATGATTTATTTTTGTAATGTCTTATGATAAAGTTGGATGGTGATTTGACAAAACTATATGCAGCAGTTGTTTGTTGTAGGAGGTGCTTAACATGATATCCTGGGTAGGAGTAGGTCCTTTACCAACTAAAGAAAAATGTTAGCTTCTGGGAGTTCAACAAGAGTACTATGAAAGGATAATTGTGGGTAGTGAAGAATATTAGTATATATATGCACCTAGTGCATCTTCAAGTATTATAATATTTCTGATATAGTGATATAAATGAACACTATTTTCTTAATACATGCCAAATTTTCTGGTTTTTATAATCAGGTGAATATATATGAACTAGGATTGTATCTTATTTTTTTAATTCAACAAACTAGTTTTGATAATGTTCTAATTCAGTTCTAATAATACAAGTAAATATTTGTAGCCTTTTTCTCAGGAGTTCTAGTTTATATTTTTTTGAGATTACAAACTGCTGGAATTTTTTCGTAATTTGAATTAATATAACCAGCAAAAACACCATATAGCAACTCTTTAGAAGCATATTAGTTTAAAAAAATTACATCTCTTTAGAAGCATATTAGTTTAATTACTTGAATTAATATTATTATTATTGTCCATCTTAATGTTTATATTAGACGTCTATAGAAGATGGATAAAAGATGGATGCTAAAGGATAGGTTGTCAGATGAGTACCGGCTCGGGGTGGAATCATTCTTGCAATTTGCGAAGCAAAATAATGTTGATCTTAATGCAATGTCATGCCCGTGTGTAAAATGTGCAAATTTTAGCAAGTTTAGAGTTGATCGTGTTAGGGCACATTTATTGTCTAAAGGTATAGATAGACTATATACGACATGGGTATGGCATGGGGAAGAAAAGAAGGACGAGTTACCGATGCATGATAACGAAGAAGGGCAAGATGAAGATGATTATGTTTTTGGAGAACCTTTAGATGATATGGTTCACGATGCATATGAAAGCACTAGAAATCTAGACAATTTCTTAAAGCTTCTTGAAGATGCTGAGAAACCATTATATCCGGGATGCACTAAATTCACAAAGTTGTCTGCAGTTGTGAAATTATATAACTTGAAGGCAAAACATAGTTGGAGCAATAGGGGCATGAATGAATTACTTGAATTATTACAAGATATGCTCCAAGACAAAAATGAAATGCCTCCATCTATGGGAAAAGTAAAGAAAAGTTTGGTGGCATTGGGTATGAAATATCAGAAAATTCATGCATGCCCAAACGATTGTGTCTTATACCGTAAGGATTATGCGGATCTTAAAAGTTGTCCCACATGTAAGGCCTCAAGATGGAAAGTGGGTAAGAACTCTAAGATAAATGAAGGAGTTCCTGCAAAGGTGTTGTGGTACTTTCCACCCATTCCTAGATTTCAAAGAATGTTTCGAAATAAGGATATGGCAAAAGAGTTAACTTGGCACGCTGATAGGAGGATTTGTGATGGTAAATTGCGTCACCCAGCTGATTCACCATCTTGGAAGTCAGTGGACCATCAATGGCCTGATTTCGCTTCTGAGTCTAGAAACCTAAGATTGGCCTTATCTGCAGATGGGATCAACCCCCACAGTAGTATGACTTCTACATATAGTTGTTGGCCAGTTATACTAGTCACATATAATCTTCCTCTGTGGTTGTGTATGAAGAGAAAATTCATGATGCTCACTTTGTTGATTGCCGGTCCTAAGCAGCCAGGGAATGATATTGATGTCTACTTGGGACCTTTGATCGATGACTTAAGGACTTTGTGGATAGGAATAGATGCACATGATTCCTATAGGGATGAAACATTTCTTCTTAGAGCTGTCTTGTTGTGGACAATTAATGATTTTCCAGCTTATTGAAATCTTTCTGGATGTGTTGCGAAAGGATATTATGCATGCCCAGTTTGTGGTGAGAAAACATCTGCAAATAGGTTAAAACACAGTAGAAAAATGTCATTTACAAGGCATATGAGGTTTCTTGATTTAAGTCATCCCTATCGAAAGCAAAAGAAGGCATTTGATGGGACACAAGAGATTGATGAAGTGGCACCAAAACCACTAAGTGGCACTGATATTCTAAAAAAAAGTGGCTGAAGTTAATTGTAAATGGGGAAAAATGAAGCCAAAAGAGGATAGTGGATATTGGAAGAAAAAATCTATTTTGATCTTGAGTATTGGGAACATCTACATATTAGACATGTGTTATATGTGATGCACATTGAGAAGAACGTATGTGAGAGTCTCATTGGTACATTATTAGACATCCCGGGTAAAACAAAGGATGGAGTAGCAGCGAGATTAGACCTTCGTGAAATGAATGTGAGGCCGAAGCTGACACCAAGGGTTGAGGGAAAGAAAACATATTTGCCACCTGCTCCTTATACAATAAGTAGGGACGAGAAAAGAAAAATTTGCTCCTCTTCGTCTAGAATAAAGGTGCCTACTGGGTATTTATCCAACATTCATAATTTGGTCTTAATGAAAGATTTGAAGCTCGTAGGGCTTAAATCTCATGATTGTCACACTTTAATGCAACATTTCCTCCCTATAGCAATCCGTGGTGTCTTTCCAGATGATGTAAGATACACGATCACTCGATTGTGTTTCTTCTTCAATATCTTGTGCAATAAAGTGATAGATGTCTCAATGTTAGATGATATGCAAAGGGATATCGTCACAACATTGTACCTTTTGGAGAAGTTTTTTCCTCCTTCATTCTTTGACATCATGATTCATCTAACAGTGCATCTTGTGCAAGAGGTAAGGTTATGTGGACCTGTTTGGTATAGATGGATGTACCCATTTGAAAGGTACATGAAAGTTTTGAAGAATTATGTAAGATGTCCTTCACGGCCTGAAGGGTGCATGGTGGAAGGATATATTGCAGAAGAAGCTGTTGAATTTTGCTCGGACTATTTGTTGAATGTACACACTATTGGAGTTCCACTAAGACATCAGCCCTTGGAACTCACTAGGCCTTTGTCTAATCCTAAAGTGTGTGTCATCGATACCAAGGAGTTGTGGCAAGCACATCTTCATGTGTTGACAAATAATGTTGAACTTGATCCTTATGTCAGGTAATTGATCTAAACTTAAGAATTGTTAATTTTTATTTTAGTTTCTGGTTAGTACATTAGTCATCACATATTTTATGTTATTAGTGAACATATAAAAATTCTGAAGTCAACATGTGGGCTAAAAGCGAGGTCGGAAAAGTGGCTGCTTGAACAACATAACAAATTGTTTATTAGTTGGTTCCATGATCACGTAAGTTTTCTAAAAATCATTTTCTTAATTTTAAAAAATATATCAATATTAGTATGGATATTTATCATCATCTAAATTATAGGTTGCAAATGAAATTCAACATTCTAGCCAACAAATATCAGAAAAGATGAAAGCTCTTGCACAGGGACCTAGTGACAAAGTGTTCAAGTATCAAGGTTACTCTGTAAATGGAGTGATTTATCATACAAAAGAGTGTGATAACATACGAGTTGTTCAAAACTCGGGAGTGACCTTAGTAGCAAAAATCATGCAAGTTGCTAGTGCAAAGGATAAAAATCCAATTGTTTCTGACATGGCATTTTATGGTGTTATCAAAGAAATATGGGAATTGGATTACGACCACTTTCGTATTCCAGTTTACAAATGTATTTGGGTGGATAATAGTGGGATCAAAGTGGACGATCTTGGTTTCACTTTGGTGAACTTCAGCAAAATTGGGTTTAAAAATGATTCATTTATTTTGGGTAGTCTAGCAAAGCAAGTATTTTATATTGAAGACCCCAAAGATCCTGCATGGTCTGTTGTGTTGGAAACTCCAACTAGGGAGTATTTTGAATATACAAATAGTGGTGAGTTGGAAGAGACTGCAGTCCACTATTAATGTTTTTCCAAAGGGTTGCATTCAATTGATACTAGTATGACAGATGAAGATGAACAATGTGAAGAAAGAGATTTTGATGGGGTTTGGGTTGACAATTAAGTTTCTTAATTATCTTGTGTACGTATTTATTAATTTGTATTCAATGTGTTATAATTTCAAGAATGTTTTTACTTTGATATTTTATTCAATAATTATTGGAATTGTTCTCATCTACTAAATTCTTTGTGATTAACAGGTTTTTGCATATGGCACCACGTAAAAAGGTTAAGGTAGGTTGTGATGATCATAAGCCGGATTTTGCAAAGAAGGACACAGGGTTAGAGAATGAGCCAAAAGAAAGTAGTGAGGTTGGAGATGATACGCCCACATCTAGTGTTAAGGACACTATGATGACTAATAAGAGAGGACCAACATCCATGCATTGCCTTTGGAAACATAGAGCGGAAGTAGTAAAGAAAGATGTTGAATTCAACTCATTAAGGCAACCTATAGGAGAGAATGGAGCTAAGTTGCAGAGCTATATTGGTGTTGTTACAAGAAATAAAGTGAAGATCACACACCCAACTTGGAAGCATGTACCACAAGAAGTCAAGGAACAAATATGGACAGCTGTAACTGTAAGTACTTTGGTACATTTATTTATATTTTTTTAATGGTATCTTATACATTTACTGTTATTTTAGTTGATGTTTAATGTTGACCCTACCTGGAAGAAAAAATGTTGGTGTTCAGCGGGTGCCAAGTGGAGGACGTACAAAAATAAAATTGACGGATAAGTATGTCAAACAGAGGATCAACACCCCGTACTTGACCATACCACCAGATAAAATTGATAAAATTGAATTGAGAGACTTTGTGATAAGTCGACTATCTAGTTAGTTCAAGGTAATAAACCATAAATATATATTTATACTGAACATAGTTATTATCACTTACATCAATCTTGTAACTTGCTTGATTTTTTCTTTAGAAACTAAGCGACCAACACAAGTAACTTGCTAAAAAAAATAAGTTTCCTCATCACCTTGCTAGGAAAGGTTATGCCCGTTATGCTTCAGAGAATGTAAGTAGTTATATTTTATTATTATTTTGATAGTATTTATCACTTTGTAATGATTGATTATCTTTTCATGAAGCCTTCATTGTTATCTGGAGATGCTGATATAGATAGAGCCACACTTTGGCTTGAAGGAAGAAAGAACAAGAATGGGGAGTTTGAAGAGGGTGAACTAAGAGAAAAGGCCGAAAAAATTGTAAGTCATGATTTGCATATAATTTAAATTCCTAACAAAATATTTTCATTAGTAATTCATTTGCAATTACAGACTAGTTTTGTATAAAAAAAGAAAGAAAGAGGCGGAGAATATGAAGTTGAAGGGGGCATTCTTTCGCAAGCTCTAGAAACAGAAGAACATTCTGGTCGTGTAAGGGGGGTTGGGAGTCATATTAACCCATCATTATACTTCCATTATCGCAGCAATAAACTCTCAAGCACGGAATTGTGCAAACAATATGAGAGAGAGTTGATAGCTCAAAGGAATAGAAGTAATGAGCAAGATGAAAGAATATGGAGATTAGAAGAGCAAATTTTCAAAAACAATGAACTCATGATCGAAGTTGAAGAGATTGGTAGTTGTACCAAAAAAGTTCCACATAGCAATTATGATAGTACACCGGATAATACAAGCATTGGTGTTAAGGTGGCTGGTGATGATGATGTACAAATAGTTGATGAGAAGATGGGGCTTGACAATGATGAAACCTTGGAGGTATATATACTTTAATGAAATATGGTTCAATTTGCTTTTTTTTTTTTTGCTAATTATTGGATGTTCTGTTGAAAAATGTAATTTTTTTCATAGGGAAAATCTGTAGCATTATCTTTGGATGCGAGGACAAACACCATTATTGCATATGGTACGATAATCAAAGTTTATAATTCTTAAGAACTCATTCATGGTAAGAAATTTCCCATGAATTGCATGCGTGTTGCAATTGAGAAAGCAGTGGATGGAAATGCTTTTTTGCCATATCCGATGACTGACTGTGTTACAATTAGTGATGCTATCGGATCTCATGTGGCTTGGCCTATGTACTTGATGAAACTGCATGTTCAGGTTATATAAGATTGTGATTTATAGACTGAATCTTACCTTTCAAAATTCTTTAGTACTACTTAACATATCTAACAATGATATATTTGCAATTCTTAGAGTGTTAGAAAAAACACAAAGAAGCATAAAAAGATGATGCCTTCATTAGATCCTTCGACTGTGCCAACAGCACTATACATGGTGTATTGTTACTCTAAAATCAAGATTACTGATGGTGGATTGATATCAATTACCTTGGACAATGGTGTGTTTGGACGTGAGAGTTTATTGCATGTTAATCTTGAGGACATTGATCCATTTTGTCGGCTGGAACCAATCTCCTATACATGTATAACTGTTTACATATGGTAAGAATTTCATTCGTATTTAATTTGTTTAATACCAAAGTTTTTTTTTCACATGGATATTAAGTATTGTGTTTTTTTTTTGTTAATTTTAGGTATTTGTACCAGAAAATGAACAAGGAGAAGTTTAAATTGGTGGATCCTTGTGGAACAACACATATTCCATCTGTAAAGACAGATACAAAGTCTAAGGATGCACAATTAAGAAAAAGGGCAAGTTTTCTTGGTAAAAGACTCATCGGTACATATATTAATCAACTTGTGTTGGCACCATGTAATGTAGGGTAAGTATGCTTTTAAGATATTAAATTTTTTAAAATTAATAAATTTCATATACTTATTATGTATGCATATACATAGGAATCACTGGATACTAACTGTCATCGACCCACATAAATCGAAGGTTTGCTTGTTGGATCCTCTTTTTGCGGACATTCATGATACCCCGTGGAGACTAGTTGTTGAAATGTAAGTTTTTCTCCATATTATTAAGGTAGATATATTATTTTTTGTTAAAACAATCTCATTTTTTTTAAGGGCTCTGCACATTTTTTATTCTTCAATTGGAAAAAGAGTAAATCAAATCAATTGGAATGTAATTGAGGTATGAAAAGTTTTCATTTGTAGTATTCATAAATAATTTATAACAAACCATGTGCACAGTAGAAACATGTTCGATGCAGCCAATGGTAATATTTATATGCAGGCATAATTTTTCATTAGATTTATTTGTGCTTTAATAATGTATTTTGTAATTCAAAGTTCATGGAGAAAACTTATTCGAAAGCGGAAATTGATGAAGTGCGGGAAGAGTGGGCTTTACTCGTGCAATCATATATAGTTGAGTAGAAAGTGCGGGAAGCTTCTTTTGATCGGTGACAGCGGTGCGTTTTTTTTTTTTACTCAAATTGACAAATTTAGCAGGATTTTTTGTTATTTAGTTTCCTGCCTGCGGATATGAATTAAGTGAACCATTGTCTGCATTGTTGTGCGGTTTCAGCTGCATTTGATGATACATAATTGTTGTGTTTCTGCATTCATTGTGGTTAGGAGGATATTGATCTCTTGTTTGCTCATTTGTGGAGTATCACCAATTTCATTTAGAATGATTTCTATAAATGATATACTTCAATAGTTCATAATTATATTTTTGTATATTGGTTAAAGTTTTGTTTCCTTGATGATAATTTATTTTCTTTGAATGTGAAGCTTGATCTTCAATGTGAGCCACTTTCATTCATCAGTTGTGAACCAAGGAATGGAGGGGAGATATGTTACTGCAAGAGAATATCAAATGTGCTGCTCAAGACTATTTGATTATTATGATGATTTAGTAGTTAATTAATTTAGTTATTGAACACTATTGGTACTTGAATTTATATTGATGTAATGCATTTTAAAGATTATTGCAATGATTGGCAAGTAATGATATGAACTTTTGAATTTTTAGATTTAATGTTATTTATATTAAAATTTCTTTTTATTTTAATTAAAGTATAAAATTCGTACTATAGGTTTATTAAAGAAAAATATATAATATTGCAATTAAATATTGAAAAAAAATGAGAAAAGAAAGTGGTTATTACCCACTATGTTCTTTACTTTTAATAGCGGGTAATACCCGCTCTTATATCTGAAGTAAACCGCCGTAATAGATTTTAAATTAATAACTTATAAAAGCGGTTTTTAATATACAACAGCGGGTATTACCCGCTATTGAAAGTACTTTTAATAGCGGTTAAAATCCGCTCTTATATCTCTTAAAAACCGCTGTTTTAGATTTTATGAGTTACCAAATTAAGAAGATATAATGGCGGTTTTTAAGATACGATAGCGGTTAAAAACCGCTGTTAAATGTAGATATAATAGCGGTTTTTAACCGCTGTTGTTCGGCGCCACTTTTAATATCACCATGTTCAACAGCGTTTTTTTCACCCTTTTAATGGCGGGTAAAACCCACTATCTATCAGCGAATTTGTCATAGTGATATATATATATTACAAAAAAGGATTCTTCCAGTGACATGCTTACTGCAATCCAAAGACTACAAGAAGAAAATGAAGATCTTAGAAGAGATAATCATATTGGAAGGCAACATGTCAAAGCTTTGTTAGCTGGTGTAGAAGATGCTGAACAACAACTGCAGATTCTACAAGAACTCAAAGAAGGTTACAGTTGTCTGAAAAATGACAATGAAGAACTCTTCAATGAAGCAAGTTGTAGAGCTGCAGACTGTGCTGAATTGAAGGAAACAATCAGAACTCAAGAACTTATGATAGCTGATCTTGAAGAAAGCAATGCTTATTACCAAAAAAAGCTAGATTGTTTTGGAAAGTCATCTAAACAATTAAAGAAGATGTTGTCTGAGCAAAGACACTCAAAGGACTTGACTGGAATAGGAACTACTCAGTCTAGTATTACATACTATTAGGTGATCAATCGATATTTTTCAGTGTAATCCATCAATATTTTTCAATATAAACAATGACCTGCGCTGTTTCAAATCATTGTGGTCAAGTGCTTGCAATTTCAGTTGAGGTCATGTGTCCAAAGTCAATTCAAATGCACATGGATGTATACAATTAATTACGTAATAAAGAAATTATTTTCAAAAAGAATCAAACGTTTAACATGAGCTTTTTTTAGTCCAATATCATGAATAAATTAATATCATCTGTAGCCTAAGTTTATAGAATCAGTATATTTTAATTACAAATATTAATCACACTATCCCAACTCTTTTTTCAGGGGTTACTATTTGTTCATTCGATGAAAAGTTATACTTATATATTGTGTTTGTTATTTTTTTGGGAGATTTAACTATAATCCTTTTTCAGACAAATGAATAGTTTTACCTTGTGAAAAGAAGTTGTGACAGAAAGTACCTGACAAGCCAGCTGCATTTTTGTTTTCAATCAAATGGTTATGGGAATTTTTTATAATGTCGTTTGAATAATAATTGAGGGGATTTATTAATATCATTTCAATTTCCTAGCTTTTTCACTTTTTCATTTTGATCCTATAATTATTTATTTTATCAATTTAGTCTCAAATGGCCTAAAATTGCAATAAACGATACCGTATTGTTCATGTACCGATTATGTTTCATTTTGATCCCATAATTATTTATTTATTTTCAATTTAGTCCAATACTATGAATAACTTATTTACTTTTCTACCATTTTACACATGTGTCACGCGTTGACTTAGAAAATTCTCTCAATAAAATAAATTTAATTTTCAAATAATAATTTTACAATTAAAAAAAAATAAAACATAAAATCTATAACTTGAAACTAAAAAAAAAGACACACTCATATTTGCAAAGTGTGGACATCCATATCATCTTGCCAAAATATACATGTTTTGACGGAATAGATTGTTTTATCGATAAACAAAACACACCCTTATAGTACATGCAAGATATTAAAAGATGTACATGTTACTACATAAAAAATATTGTAAAAACTTGTCTGAGATATCGATAGATTCATAATATATATGAGACCATTAAAATAAAATAAAAAAACATTAGAATTATAATAAAATGTGACAATGTTTTTTAACAAAAGATAAGTCACTTTTAATAAAAATATTATTACTTTTTTTTAAAAATTAATTAATTTTTAAAGTAAAAACATTTTAACTAATAAGTAAGAAAATTTAAATGAAAAATGGGTAAATAGCACGTTTGGTCCAATAAAATTTTTAATTAACAGATCTGGTCTCACGTTCTTTTTTTCTTTTTGTCCTTTTTTAGCATATTTAATCCCATTCTTAAAGAAAATTGCACATATGGTCCAATGAGAATTTATATTAAACAGATTTGGTCCAACAATAATCCACTAGTTTTAATGAAAAAATCTTTTAGAACCGTTTTTGTTAAAAAAAACACTAAATTCATGAGCACAAATTCTCTTTGGGTCATTTGTACAATTTATCCAATTAAAAATAAAATCAAATAGTATTAATATAGAATAAGTCTTCTGTGCACCAGTTACACGGTGCAACTCAAATTCATTTTAATAAATATAAAATTCTAACTTAAAAAATATTCAAAACATGACAATAAAAACTAAAAGAGGTGATGTGACGAATTATTGAAAATATCTAATGAAAATTTAGAAATTAATGGTAGATGAAAAAAAAAAGAAAAGGTGCCCACGAAGAGATACAAACAATAATGCACATGCTCGTCGTGGTCCAGGTGGAAATTTAAAGCTGTTATTAGGACCACTTTTTTATAAAGAAAAAAGGACGTGGAAGACGCTAACAGTATAAGACAAAAACTTATATAAAAATTTCTATCAGCCGCCACGGAACTTCCTCCACTCACCTTCAAGGAATTAGTTACTCTATGTTAGTACTTTTATTTTTAAAGCCCATGTATTATTAATTTTTAATTGTTGTAAATTTAAAAAAAAATTAAATAATATTATGTAATAAATTTAAGATTTTATTTTTAATTTGTGTTAGTATAGTAACACAAATTTTCCCATATAGTGATACATATTTGCACATATAGTAATACAAACTTAAAAGTAAATATGTGTTACTATTAAAGTAAATGTGTGTTATCTTATAAAATATTGTTATTTTACGTATATTTATTTATTTTTTTAGAATAAATAATTTTTAATATAAAGCAAGAGAAAAATGTGTGTTACTATAAGAACAAATATTAATTATTTACAAATATTTATATATTTTTATAGAAATAATTATTTTTTCATATAATAACATATGTATTACATGAAACAATATACTTAGATCTAAAGGGATGATGAATAAATTAAGAAAAACATATTTATTCTCTTAAAAATATATTTTGTCCATATAGTAACACACATTTGCACATATAGTAACACAAATTGGGAGACAAATGTGTCTTACTATTAGAACAAATGTGTGTTACTATCTTATAAAATGTTGTTATTTTACATATATTCATTTGTTTTTATAGAATAAATAATTTTTCACATAATGGAAGAGCAAAATGTGTGTTACTATAAGAACAAATATTGATTATTCACAAACATTTATTTATTTTTATAGAAATAATTATTTTTTCATATAATAGCATGTGTATTACATGAAATAATATATCTATATTTAAAAGGATAATGAATAAATTAAGAAACACAAATTTATTCTCATAAAAATATATTTTTATTACAGTAACACACATTTGCCCATATAGTAACACAAATTGGGAGACAAATTAATGTGTGTTACTATTAGAACAAACTTTTTCTGTACTAGTGAATGTGTGTTACTATTAGAACAAATGTGTGTTACTATTTTATAAAATGTTGTTAGTTTACATATATTCATTTGTTTTTATAAAATAAATAATTTTTCACATAATGCAAGAGCAAAACGTGTGTTACTATATATAAGAACAAATATGGATTATTCACAAATATTTATTTATTTTTATTGAAATAATTGTTTTTTCATATAATAACATGTGTATTACACGAAATAATATATCTAGATTTAAAGGGATGATGAATAAATTAAGAAACACAAATTTATTCTTATAAAAATATATTTTTTCTTTACAGTAACACACATTTGCTCATATAGTTTCACATGTTAGAAGACAAGTGTGTGTTACTAGTAGAGCAAATGTATGTTACTGTAAGATTAAATGTGTGTTACTGTAAATTTAAATGTATGTTATTATATGTTTAAATGTATTTTTAATATATTATTAAATGAATAATTCTTAATCAATATATTAATTTTAAAAAATAAAAAATAAAATAAACTTAAAAAAATTTCCAATGCTCTGCGTGGAAATTATACTATACTAGTGTTGGGAATTTAGTTAGTAACGTGGGTTTGGGTTTGGGTTTGGGTTTGGGTTAGTACAGATTTGGACCCAGAGAGTCATTACATATTGGCGTGAGGATAGTGAAAATGTGGGAGCGCGTGTCCGTTATTTTTTATTTTATTTATATTTAATAATTTTTACGATAAAAATTTCTACGAAAGCATTGCTCACAGTAGAATTACCAATTGTTATTTTAATAAGAATGTACTTTAATTACCAATATTTGATATATATTTAATTGGCCAGAATTTACTACCGTTTGATATACATATATTTTTTGAGGAACACTCACGTGAAACGTTTCACGGTGTGAAACGATACCATATTTTTAAATGTGTCATATCCATATCCATATTTTTTTAAAGAGTCTCGCCAACGCAGCGCAACCATGGAACTAAAAAAAAAACGAAATCCACGTTCTCACAGTAGTCGCATGAGTCGTAACCAAAATATCAAAATAACCTACTACTATTCTACCTATTCTACAACTGCTGGAAAAAAAAAAAACAAAACAAAACCCAAACCGATAACTTCTCTGTTGCTGCGTATATATCCCCTTTCATAACCAAAAATCAATTCTTGTAACTCCCCCATAATGAATACTCCTTTCTTTTCTTTCATAACTAAATTTTTTGCAAATAGTAACACAAAAAATATGTGTTACTCAATGTATAAATATATGTTACTAAATGAACATATCTATGTTACTATTCAAACTGTGTTACTAAATGAACATATACATGTTACTTTATTAATATATGTATGTTACTATATAAAAGACTTCGTGTTACTTTTTAAAAATAGTTAAAAATATGTTACAGAATTTAATATATATGCATAATTAAAAGAACAACACATTGGAAAAACATTACAAAAATATGTGTTACTCAATGTATAAATATATGTTACTAAATGAAAATATTTATGTTACTATTCAAATTGTGTTACTAAATGAACATATACATGTTACTATTAATATATGTTACTTTATTAACATATGTATGTTACTATATAAAAGACTTGGTGTTACAATTAGATTAAATGTTGTTTTCTTTACATATATTCATATGTTTTTGTAGAAATAACATTTTTTCATACAATTTAGTAATAAATGTGTGTTGCTACAAAAAATATTATTTTTTTCATAAATACTTACACTACAAAAAAAATGGGTTTTAGCGACCGCTTTTGCGACCGCCATGGTGTTTTTGTAAAGTTTGGAAAATTAGCGACCGCTAGCGGTCGCTAAATCAATTTAACATTTTGTGACAGCCAAATAGCAGTCGCTAGAAGAAATTCGGTCGCTAAAATTTAAACCCGTACATGGCAACCCGGAAAAGTAGAACCGGTTTGGTTTTTGAATATTAGCGACCGCTTTTTGGCGGTCACAAATTTAAACATTAATTTAGCGACCGCTTTTTGGCGGTCGCAAATATAAACATTAATTTAGCGACCGCTAAAGTAGTATCCGGTTTAGGGTAGTTGGGTCCATTTAATTTTACAATTTTGCGACTGCCAAAGCGGTCGCTAATTTAAAAATGGCGGTCTCTAAAACTCGATTAAAGAACAGAATTAGCTTCTATTTTCTTCAGTATTTTCGGGGAAAATACACCACTCCCACCCCAAAAAATCTCCCAAATTCAAACAAGCATTGTTTCAACATGTTGGTGGCAATTGTGGAGGTCTATTATTATATTGTGCTCGTTACTTCTAATTCACCGTACATTTTTCAATTTTACAGTGTAATTTTTAATTTTGTGTATTATATATGTTTTATAAGTGTCCTTCATGTGACTAATTAAATTTTAGAATTTATAATATTCATGTATTAGAATTGATAATGTGAATAATTATTATAATTGATTATAGTTGATTTTTTGTTTAAAAAAATTGGATATGTTTGTTTATAGTCCAAACTTTGCCGAATTTTTTTATAATTTATATGTGATTTATTTTTAATTTGTATCAGATGGAACTCCCTGATCGTCGTTGGATGTATGAAATGCCTCGTTTGATACAAGGAAATATGAATTATGAATTTTGCGAGAAACTTGATGAGTCTATTACGTTTGCCTGTAGTAAACCAAATTGTATGGATAGTTGTGGACGGATTAGATGTCCTTGTTCAGGCAGAAAGTGCAGTAACAAAAGATTTTTTAGCATAGATGAGGTTAAAACTCATCTTGTGAGGTTCGGTTTTGCTCCATTTTATTATAATTGGACCGGACATGGCGAAGACAGGTGGAATTATAATTTGGAAACAGTGATTGCCTTCTATGATCAGTTGAGTAGTTGTGGAGGTGAGAGATTTGAGATTGGTGGTTCGAGCTGCTACCCGTCTACACCATTGGATGAGCTAGATGAATTCCGACGGTATCATACGATGATTGATGAGTCTGGTTTTGGTTCACCACACAGCTATTGAGGAGGAACCAAATCCCCGTTCAAAGAAATTTTTTGAGATGCTCAAATCTGTCGATCAAAAATTGTTTCCTGGTTGTGATACTGAGACTCAGTTGTCATTCAACGCTCAGATGTTGTCCATCAAAACTGAAGGCAAAGTGAGTCAGAAAGTCTACAATCAATTCACAAAGTTGTTTAAACGGGCCCTACCTAAAGAGAACACAACGCCAGAAAATTTCTATCAAAGTAAGAGGCGGTTGAAGGATATGGGTTTACTGTTTGAGAAGATTGATTGTTGTACCAATGGTTGCATGTTGTTTTGGAGCGACGACGAGAGCATTAATCAGTGTAGGATGTGCAGCCACCCTAGGTTCAAACCCTCTGATCGTAGAAAGAAGACAGCTTTCAAGTCGATGTATTATCTTCCCATCACTTCTCGACTAGAGAGGTTATATCAGTCGAGTGTCACTGCAAAAGACATGACATGGCATGCTGAGGAGTGTTCAGATCAGAATTCTGGAGAGATGCGTCATCCTGCAGACTCTAATGCGTGGAGACATCTTGATAGAGAGTTCCCAGATTTTGCGAGTGAGAAGCGAAGTGTGAGACTTGGTTTGTGCACAGACGGATTTGCTCCATTCGGTATTAATGTTGGGAATTTAGTTAGTAACGTGGGTTTGGGTTTGGGTTTGGGTTTAGGTTTGGGTTAGTACAGATTTGGACCCAGAGAGTCATTACATATTGGCGTGAGGATAGGGTAAATGTGGGAGCGCGTGTCATTTATTTTTTATTTTATTTATATTTAATAATTTTTACGGTAGAAATTTCTACGAAAGCATTGTTCATAGTAGAATTACCAATTGTTATTTTAATAAGAATGTACTCCCTCCGTCCCTAACAATTTTGCACACTTTCTATTTTGGGTTGTCCCAGATTCCCAAATCAATTTGCACACTACTTAAAAGGGAAATATCGATTTGAGTGCACACTCACAAAACTTTCCACACATTAATCCTATACCACTACTTTATTTAAAAAATACATTTTTCTTAAACCGTGTGCCATTCCTGAGCCTGAGAGAAAATGAGTCTGAGTAAGGGAGAAGGCGATACTTAGTCTGACTGCTCTGATCCTGACACTCATCCTGAGTGTTCAGATCAGTGAAGGCACTTGTCCTGAAGACTCAGTAACCTGAAGGTATAATCCTGAGATTATTATCCTGAGCCAAATCAGTCATCCTGAGCCAGGCATCCTGACAGGCATATCCTGAGCTGAAAATGACCAATCTCCTGAGTCACTTAAGCTG